>JAVLUZ010000056.1:5381949-5566801 GCA_036768485.1 Mermis nigrescens
GCCTTATTCAAGTCTTTTTAATTAAAATTTTTGAATTTTCAGGGCGCACCGCGCTAAATTGTGCACTTTGATTATACTGACTGATCTGAGTTCATAAATATAATTAATCTAACTGTAATTTATCACTTGCTCAAGTTTTGCTAATGTTTGATTAGTAGACGTTTAAACTTGGCGCTAAAGGGGTCAGACCATACATGTACAGCTTGAGAATCCAGGGGTAAGGGGGTCAGGCCCGAAAATTTTTTTAAAAGTGCTTTTTGGCTTAAAAAGTATGGGTACACGCAGTATTTTTTTGTATTCTGCAAAGATTTTTCCCTATGTACAAAGACTATTAGGGACCGTCTTTGTACATATATTTAATGATTTTCGGGAAGACAAAAACTGCAAAAAACTTTTAAAGTTCGCAGAAAATTATCGACGCTTCGGGCTGAAATGAACAATTGTTTGTTTTATTTATCTTTATAATGTTAGAAATTGCATTTTGAAAGGAAGAATGTCAAATTTTTTTGGTTTTTGAGACGATTATTGGCAATTTTTGCCTCTGAACCAGAATTCAGCTAGGATACACTACCGAAGGTCGATCAACTCTATTTTTGCCATACTAAAATCGCTACTGTATCACATTATAGTACCCAAATATTTGTATGTACAAAATGTCCAAAGACTTTTAGGGATCATCTTTGTACATGTACAAACAAACCTTGTACAAAAAACACTGGGTACACGTCAAGAACATACTGTTTTTCGCCGTTTCAGACAATGCTCGTTCATTCTAGAACATAAAAACGTGAATGAAAAAATCTTTAAAAAATTTGGAAAAATTGACTAAATTGAACAAAATATAGTTATCAAACGTGTGTACGGTGCTAAGCGCCGAAAATTTGTGATTTTTGAGCCGAAAGGTCGATAATTGTGGCTATCGCAACCATTTTGCGGGTGGTCAGTTGCCATTTTGCGGAAGAGAGTCAAACCCTCCCACAAGAACACGTCTGGGTCAGACTATGTATATCTGTGCGACTATTGGAAAAAAGTTAGGGAAAACCTAGGCGGATTCTGTGACAGAAATCGTATAGCACGTGCAACTCACACCCACATAATTTTTTGTGTAATTTTAGATAAAATTGTATTCAAATGGTATACTTTTCGTCGCGCTATCCCCATAAATGAAATGATTGACGCCCAATTAAATGAGACGGACGAAAATGAATTTTATGCGATTGCAAAATGCCAATTTCATGTCCATCACTAAACACGAATTCAATGAAAAATGGCCAAGTTGGATATATTTCAAATGTTTCATCAGACATCTGCTCTGTGGCGTCAAATACGTGCGATTTAAAAGAAATATCAAGGCCAAATGAGCTGTTGCGGTTCAGTGATGGCAGTAGAATTCCTTGTATAAATGCACAATTAGCCTTGGATCCGGTGAATATCGTTATATGGTCAAGATTAAGTTGAGATGCAAGGCATACAATTTTGACACAATCATCTAAATATGGGTCATAACGTATTCTACTCCGCACTGTTGCTTGGCTTTTAAGTTCATCTAGTAAAGTTTTTAAATACGTGTTTTCAAAGCCATTTCCTCCTTGACCTATCATTACAAAAGTAGAACCGGCGTTCAACTTACCAGCGGTCGGATCCACAATCATATCACGGAATCTTCGTTTCTGGCCAAAAATCGAAGGCCTCATCCGGCTAAGACGGTTAAGAAATAGCTTAAACTCGCGCTCATGACCACTGGCTACGGGATCTAATGACTGCACCTCAATACAGTATTCTCTGATGTAAATCGGCAAGTTTTCATAATCCTCCACTGCAGCCTGCACAAAGCTTGATTTCAGATCATCATATTCAAAATTACTGAGTCCAATTGGCTGGTATTTGTACTGACTCCTATAATCGCGTGAGTGATTTCCATAATAGGGATTGATGAAGAAGCTATTGACAGTAATCTTCCGACCGTCGCTCCCATTGCTTATAGATACTGTTTTCAAGTCAAAATCGTTATATCTTTTCACCCAAATGTGCTCAAGTGTTACATTTGTCTCTGCCACGGCATCCATAATTCCATGTATAACGCCAAGTATAAAATATACGGCGCAACTAGCGCTGTCGAAGTTCCGGAAATGAGTGTTATTTTCCAGGTGTTTGTTGATTGGATATTCGAAAGAATGTCGATAATGAGAAGGACGTATAAGACTTAACGCTAGATCTGATCCGACAATCGTCACCATTCTATTCAAATTTAATTGAATCTGTAAAATAAAAGCATTAAAGTCGTGGTATCAGCAATAAGGCGCAGATTTAGAGGGCGTGAGAGCGGCCGCTCCCCTCCTTCCCCGACCCAGTCGTCAAAAAACAGTTGGGCGCAATAGAAGATAATCTGCATTTTTTAAAGATTTTAGACATTTTTTTATGGCGTCTCTTCAGATTTTTCCGAATAGTAATCATAAATGGGCAGCAACCAAACGTCTGGGGTCCGAGGGTGCAAAATTGCCAAAAATAGCAACAAAAATTTAATTCTGGAAGTCTGTCGATTTTGATGGTTTGCCAGATTCTGGGGGTCCAGAGACCCCCAGGTTCCTCACACCCATGCAAGGTAGTAATCATAAATTATATTTAGTGACTTTCTTGGTGCTCTAAAAGCCAATTTTTACGTCAGGGCAGTATTTTATGTGAAGAACAGGGATTTTTTTGTACTTACAATGATCATTTCGGGGGGTTTTGAGCTGATTTTTGCTTTAATTTTGAGCTCTTTACGTGAGAAACTCTGGTGATTTCTACGTTCTCTTCAAATCACAAATGATTTTTTTCAAATGTATGTAAAAAATGCGGCGCTACTTTGAGCATTATAGACGGATATTTGGGGCAATTTAGGACAATATTTGGAAAATTTGGGGTTATAGTTCCCTGTCAGGAAATCCTAAATCCTCCACTGTTAGCAACAAGTTATTTTTGAACTAATCAGCTCGGGAAGTGACGATAATATTCATACATATATCAGTCGGTTAGGGGATTCTTCACCTGTAACGGCATCGTACCATTAAAGGTAAAATTTTCAAACTAAGTTAGAATATCTCTAAGCGAATGAGCTGAATACTGAATTTAACAGCAGAATATTTGAAGAATTCTCAAGCCTATTAATCAAGGTAACTCTTAAATTCTGTGAATATTTGTCCATATGAAATTGTTATCCCGCAAACCAGAAAATGAATCAGCGTTATCAGGTCAGCAATGTAGCGGGCAAATTCAAACGGTAAGGATAATAAATTTGTAGAGTTCCTGTAAAAATATTGCACAATAGCACTACTGATTCTAAACAATCTAACATTAACAGCGTTCTTGCGAAACCCTGAATTTGAAGCATTTTTCGCCTTTTTTAGCGCAATACTGCTATAGAAAAAATAATATAGGTATTGTTTTAAATCTGAGGAATATGCTATTTAAATCAATCTCAATTTATATACCAAATCTTCGGAATAAATCTGAAAATATGATATGCGTCTTCTAATTTTTAATCTGATCAGGCAAGCGTTTACGACGCCAGCAAATACTCTGCGAGCACGAGTAATAGAAAATACAGACGTTGAAATGCAAATGTCAATACACGTTTTCTATCTAATAAGCAGAACATGTTTAATCTACTTATGCTACCTAATCGCACATTATTGAGTTCATACATATAACGGCTCGAAATTTAGGATTGGAGTGACCGGATATTTGTAGACGGAGGGGAAGGGGGTAATTTACCTTCTAGTTTTGGCCATAAAAGTATAAAAAACACCTAAAAACGGCTGAAAAAAACCATTTTTTCCATAAAATGGTGAGAAGCAAAAATGTTCTGTCTTTTCCTTTGATAGGCAGACGACCAACCTTGAGTGGAGATCCCGATTTCGCATGCACATAAGCTAAAAGTAACTATCAACTATTCATCAGAAATCGCAGGTGTATGAATGTACGTGTCACAAGCCATGATGCTTAACTTCTCTAAAGAATTACAGCTAAAATTAGGATGTCGACATGACTCGCAGTATTGTACGAAAGCGAAGGTGGCGCTCACGAGCTTGCAAGATAAATAATTTATCGCCTATCTAGCTGCAGTTAAACGCTGTCAAGCAGATAAGATGTAAAACTACAACAAAATGAAGCACGAGCTCGAGCATTCAAGAGCAGCAAAAAAAATTCAAGGGAATCTGATTGGGTGGAATAGCCGAAAATGTCACGATAAATTGAATTCTGGGAGTCTACGGTAATCTATGGATGGTTTTCAAATTCTGTGGGGAGGTGAACCCCCCCCCACTCTCTACGCAACGTGTGAGCCCTAGCCATTTTTGTCTTATCCGTTTGTTCGGTAGGCGCTGTCCTTTTCTGTATATCTAGTGTACGGTCAGGTTTGTATGAAAAGCGATGGTTTCACTACGGTCATTAAGGCAGTGCTTGGCAATATCATAGTCGTTACTCTTACCTACATTATTATACATATTCCGCAAAGCATTCCCCAAAGCAGATTTTTCAAGAGCACAAGATCCTGCTCAAAGCCCAATCCCGTAACACACGCGTGAAGATATAAAATAAGAAATGAGGTCGTCTTGGCTCAAAGAGGCTGTGTAGCTGACTCCCCTATCCTTCGTGCCTTGGAGCTAGGCAATACGCACTGAATTCTCGGAATAGGTTGAAGAGTAAAGGTTCTATGAGGAAGATCATTAATATTCAGGGGGCCCAGAAGAAGACTACACAGCGAAATAACATCATAACTTCAGCTGATGTAAACTCAAAACTTTGAATCTACTTTCATTAAGTAAATAAACATATGCATTTGTGTATAGTATAAAAAAATTTTGGCTTGCAGCCATCGATTTGAGTGCTTTTGCGATTTGTTTACGCCCATATTTTATATTCTTTAATAAAATACTTTCTAAAGTCAAAAAAATTATGATCAAATTAGTCAGTTGCTCTATAGGTGCGAAAACTGCAAAAGGAGTAAATTCATGACAAAACCAAGCAAGCTTTTCGAGCTTAAATGATATCAAAGAAGAATGTAAGCAAATCAATGTAGCACCTGAACCGCGGGGCTATATCCATAATTTTTTATGCACTTTAAACAAGATTTTTATTTTTAGCATTTTTCCCAAAACATTGTGAATGGAAAACAATTTCTGAATCAATGCAAATCGATTACAAAAGCGCTTTAAACTGATTTGAAAATCACAATACTTTGCATAGTAACTGATAAGCATATGAAGGTTTGATGTTCAAAATTATATTACAGTAGGCCGAATGCAAGCCACTTTTCCAGCTACTCGTTTAAGAGCTGAAAATTAATTTCCATGCACAAGGATTCGTGAAACAGACAACAGCTATTAAAAATCGATTAAAAATAGTGCGTTTTAATTTGCAATGGTTTATGTTCTTTGAGAAAAAGGTGTAGTCTTTTTCGACCCACCTTGTATAATACTTAAACTTGATAGAAATGTCATAGGTACAACTTTACGAATAGGAATAACATCCTGTACGCACGAAATCGTATATTCATTCCTATAAAACGAAACGCTGGGATTATCAACGAAAAAAGTCACGAGTGAGGGTCCCCACTTGGTTCAGATATTAAAACGAGCAACTCGTGCCTCGTTGGTGTTCTAGTTCAATCTGTATAGTGGATAGGAGATTTATTGACATTGAAGACGCGAGATAAAACTTTATTTATAGTCCCTTCATCACCCTGATTCTCGTAAAACTACAGCTTTGTCAGGACTGTAAGAAGCATTTACACCTCTATCATTTCGTAACATATTATAGTTCTCGTTCTATGTTCCCAAACCTAGCTGCACATTATATTCTAAAATTGGATCAGTCTAATAGCACTTTTAATTATTTTGACAAATATCACAATAATTTTCAAAATTGCGCCAGAAACACAAACTTAATATTTGAAATTCTAATTCAATAGTTTAATAAACAAGCAAAATATCAAATGCGAATTGACCCTCCTTTTACCATCATGTTTTTGCAGTCGAAGTGCACCATCATGGCGTAAACTGCTAGTGCATATTAAGCTATGCCTTCTTAACATTCTCTGACAGCTATTACTTTCATTTAGAGCAATTTTTTATGCTCTTTCTCAATATGTGTGTTATTTTCTGTAAAAATCATTTTTGAAAGAGGTATAATTAAAAAACTATCACAATGCATAAGAATGGCACTTTTTAGACGTAATGCAAAAACAATAAAAAATAGATTTCTGTTGTGTTAAACACATTCAGGGGATGCATTTAGAGAGCTGGAAAGGAATAAACCACTAAATATTCTTATTAGAACCTTATTTTCCCGTCTGGAGTTTTTGTGATATCACTGTAAATAGGCCAAAAATGCCTATTTCTTACTACTCTATAAGTCATCTTCGTGCTAAACCATTAAAAACGATGTAACTGGACCCCAAAACGAGGCTAGACAAAGTTTTGGACACATGTATAAGAGAGAACGTAAAAAAATGCAACGAAAGTGATTCATTATGCCTCCGGTGTAGGACACGCTAAACGTAGGGTTAAAGCAGGGTATTCAATCAAAACGCACCAGATATCAAAATTTAATAGACAGTTCAATGATTCATCAATAACATAAAGTTGATAATTAAATATGGGCAAGGAAGCATGGATTTTTGTGAATCAATACCTTAATTATGCAAGAGTAACAACCGAATTCAGGTAAGGTCCGATGGGGCGAAATCGCGAAAAAGGTGCTACAAAAACAATTTTTGTCTTGAGTATTCTGCGATTAAAGGTTTACCGCCATGCTCAGGTGTTATCTAGTGTTGTAAAAGATATTTTTATCTTTATCTTTTTAGCAACATAAAGATAAAGATAAAGATATCTTTATCTTTATCCTGACGATTTCTTTATTTTATCTTTATCTTTATTTTTTTGGTTTCTTTATTTTGCAAATTACCTTCATCTTTATCTTTCTTAATTTTTTATCTTTATCTTTATCTTCTAAATATTAAAATTTTAACTTTATCTTTATCTTTTATATTGCAAAAAATCCTTATCTTTTACAACACTAGTGTTATCCCGACCCTGCGAACTTCCTGAATTTATTTTTTCTAACGTGTTTCGTTCTTTTTGCAAATTACTCCATGCCATTGGTTGAAACATAGAGATGAGGTACCTACGTCGAAGAAATAATATTTTTTTAGTTGAGCCTAAAGTTTTTATTGCTTTTTTAGAGCTCTACAAATTTTTTGAAACCCTAAGCTTCCTAATTTCTGGTAGGTTCTTCAAAATGTAAGTTACATTGAAAAGCGAATTAAATAGAGCTAATTTTAGAAATATAGCGCGAAGATCTGGGCAGAAAACATAATGATAAAAACACTTGGACTCGAAAATAAATCAGTACTTCTATGAATATTCATTCCTAAATTAGGCTGATTTTCGTAGTCATTCCGGCAAAAAAGTTTTGTAACATTAATAGTTCTGCAAAAGCAAAAGTTTTCAACTTCGAAAATGCATGATAAAGTACAAAAGATGCTATAATGTAGTTTGCTCCTGGTTTACTCCGTAGCTACTGCATAGCTAATCTGCTGCTTTTTCAAATGTTGTTTTGGTTCAATAGTTTATTTCAATTTGCAGGCCGCAGAATATACTTCAATTATTGACATTGCTCAAACAAAGTCTGATATTTGATAGATTTTGCGACTTTAGGCATGTGCATAAATAGCTTTTTTCTAGTCTACACTTTTACATCCTTAATAATCCGTAATATTAAGTATATTCGTCTTCATTTTTTCCATCGGAACATTTTTGCTAGTCTTAATAAATAATTGTGCCACAGAAGCATCCGATTCAGTAATTGATCGTTACACTAAATACCGTTCATCGATGATTTCTAAAACCGAATTAAGTGCTCCGTATCAGAAAATTACGACTTTGCATTCTTTTCAAAGAATGGTTCAGTATATAGCGAGAAAACAAAATAAAATATGCATAGGACAGCTTAATTTCTTTGCTCGGCTAACACGAATGCAGCTTTATCCTGAGCTTTTAATTAACTTGTAATTAATTTGCCGAAACAATATGAGCTAGCTGATTACAAAAAGTCTTCTAAAGCATTTTCCAAAAAGAATCAGCGATGAGGGCCAATGCAACAATCATAATTATTAACTGATCATGAACAGCTATTTGTGAAAAATTTATTGATCACTTGCTAAGGTCGTCTTCAAGATTGAGCAATCGATATTATGCTCGAACGAACCCCAAATTCTGTATGTTAAGGAATTTCGAATTCCGTAAACTACTCAATTTTTAAATATTAAACGTTCTAGCGTATTGCACTTTATAGCATGGTCTTTGTAGCAGCATACGGATTATCCGAAATAATCTGAAAATACCTCATTATACTTTTTCGTAACTTTTTTATGCTAAGTAATATAGCTGAATTTGTTCGGTAATATTTCAAACTTTGACAACATGCTGGGCCCCAGACCCTATATAATTATGTCGCCGCCAACGCAACGCAGGTGCGCATGGTCAATCTTTCGAGGAGGGGTGAAAAGAACAAATTTAGAGAGAGCTAAGTGCTAGGCAAAAACGATTAAAAAGCGAGAGAAAGATAATATCACTTTGTAAGCATCATTTTCGAGCATAGGTGGAAAATATATGGCCCTAAACTCACAAGTTTAATCGTTTTGGACTACAAATAATGATCCTATATTCCAAGAATATTTGTCCTTTTTGTTCTATCGGAGCATATATCTTTGCTAGTACCCTACTTGTAATTAGAATGATTTAAGTTTATCGATCAATAAACTCATAGGCAACTTTTTAAATGAAATGTAACACTTGGAAACACATGAAACAACATTGCTTATTCACATCAATATCTACACTGCAAAGAAGACTCTTTTGTAATTCGAATTTATGATTTTATTGATAACAGTCTTATTAATTTTATCTTCTATAAGGTTTTAAAATTAAAATTAATTTCAGTTTAAATTTTACACAGACATTGATTCTAAGAAAAGTAAGATTCGTTATCTTGATTTTACGGAAGGCAGTTTATAAAAAACTTTGCTCGTTAGACCTACAACCTCTTAAACCTGAAATAGGCTGAAGTGTAAAGTATACTCAAAAAGAGATTGTAATGAAAATTGCTGATGAGTTCTTAGTCCTGATCAGACGTATTCTTGATGGTTCGGGGAAGGGGGTCTTGACTCCCCCAGAATGGCAACTGACCTCTCGCTAAATGGCTGCGATCCCCAAAATTGTCAATTTTTTGTAAAAGTTGCAAAGAGTGTACCCTTTCAGGCGTTTTTAGCTCATTTGTGACTCAAATATCTCATATTTTCGGCGCTTCGCGCCACATGCACATTTTTTGACTACATTTTTTTCATTTTACTCAATTCTGAGATTTCTTTAACGTTTTTATGTCCTTGAAAGAGCGAGCATTGTCTAACACCTCCAAAAAACAGTGTTTTTGACGTGTCCTCATCGTTTTTTAGCCCAGAAGAGGCAATTTTCAAAAAAAAATTTGGGCCTGATATCCGCCCCAGGATTTCTATACTGTGCATGTATGGTCCTGATAATACGAAAAAATCCATGTTTTGGAGAATTTTAAAAAACTTTACATTCAGCAATGCTCTGGAGCTAAAATTAATTTCCAGTGCGAACTATCTATAACCACAGATTGTAAAGAATGCCTAGAATCTGATTCGAAATCCTTATGTTTCATATAATATTTTACAAGGAAATTGACCCTTCACAACACTCTGGATGCGGAATTATCCTTAAGTGTAACCAATAATATACACCTCTATTGCTCCTGTTTGCAACGGAAGAAGATCATGGATAGAATAGACACAGAAACGTTCTATTAATCTCAGACCCATAACTTTACACCTCCGGAACTAACTGAATATTATGTGTACTAGCAAGAAAAAATGCTCCGATGGAACAAAAAAAGGTAGAATATACTTGGAACAAAGAATTATCAAGGACGTAAAAGGAGGGGACTAGAAAAAGCTCCTCTGTACAAATGTCACAAAATTTGCTAAAACTCAGAAATTTCTTAAACAAAGAAAAAATGAAAGTAAGTAAATCAAAGAAAAAACCTACCTGTGCCTAAAACTGCAAGATCTGCTAAAAATCAAACTTTTTCTAAGCAACGCAAAAATCGAAGTATATTCTGCGGCCTCTGAAAAAAATATGTGAACCTTCCCATATTGTCCACCATACAGTGGGCGGTTCCAAAATTCTGAGGGGGTTTTCAAATTGGAATATTGGCCTTAAAAATAGTGCTATGGCGAAAAAAACACCATTTTGGAACGTTTTTTGTCGAGCCACATCTATTGGTACCTACCAAAAAACCCAAAAAGAGCAGAAAGATTTAAAAAATTGAATTCTGGAGGTATTGTTGGGTAGTTGCGTTTTCTTGTTGGGTATTTTGCCTTGGGGTGCATACTCCCCAAACCCCCAACGTCTAGGTATGGTGTCCAATGCATAATATAAAGCTTAAAAAATAAATCTCAAATCTGCGTTTTGATAATCACTTGCAACGTTAATTTATTCGATATTGAGGCTAGATGAATATTACAAAAAGTTATATCCTATGATTATTTGCGATACCGCAACGAAAGACTGTGATTTCTATATAATGCATGCGTCCATCGTCCATTCAGTACTCTTCTGGCGTTTAATCCCACCATACCGACCCGGATTTCATTCCGGCCCATGTAAACTGATAACCATTAGGCATGGGAGGTTAGGGGTATGCACCAGTGTTCAATCAGAAACGTCGAAAATTGCCGTTTTTCCAACATACCATAATTACTATTTTTTTCCCAGAAGAATATTGCAACATGGCGCTGCTCAGCTATGGCGATATCTGCTTTTGCAGATTGAGTGGTTCAGTTATCTAGCCCAATGTTTTATCTTTGTTCGACTGGATGCTGCTTTCCTCTGCAGGCCGCAGAATATACTTCGATTTTTGCGTTGCTTAGAAAAAGTCTGATTTTTAGCAGATCTTGCAGTTTTAGGCACAGGTAGGTTTTTTCTTTGATTTACTTACTTTCATTTTTTCTTTGTTTAAGAAATTTCTGAGTTTTAGCAAATTTTGTGACATTTGTATATAGGAGCTTTTTCTAGTCCCCTCCTTTTACGTCCTTGATAACTCTTTGTTCCAAGTATATTCTACCTTTTTTTGTTCTATCGGAGCATTTTTTCTTGCTAGTACCCAACTTTTTGTTAGCAAAAAATAGTAGTTATTCCTATCTTTGTCAGTGTTGTAGCGAATGTCATTAGGTACTGCTTCCATCTAAGCAATTTATACTTGCATTGTGTATGAATTATATTCCGACTCCGCGCGTTTGCAATATAATTTAGCTGAAGTTCGAAGCAGCATCATTTTCTGTGCTCAAGCTGGAATTCACTTATCGCTTCTGATCGTTGCTTACTTCAACCATGATGCAACTTCAACAAATAATCTCACGTTTTGTCATTTTACTTCTCGCTGACTCTTATTTAGTCCGATAAAGTTGACTGCCCGCAGCAATGCACTGGCTAATCGACCTAAGAAACACGCATTTCAAAGTGAAATGCATGCGTCGTTCAAGTAGACATTTCTTTACAGTTGTAGATTGCGTAGCAAACGGGGCGCAATGATTTTTGCCCAATCGCTATGATTGAAGATAGCTAAATACATATACATATGTGGAAAATTTCTTGCATTTTATTACGTGCTTGTTTCAGTAAATTTTAAAATTATATTTATCACATTGCGTGTATGAATAATGTTGGTAAGCACTAACGTATTAGGTACGACAAGTTAGGTACTGGATCTAGGATTTTCAACCTAACTTTTACAAAAACCACCTAAAACATGTCAAAAATTTGCTCTTTGCACAAAAACGCGTTTTTTAAGCTTTTTGTGTGGTCCATACTTTTTATGTATACATATTCTATTTTATTGTTTTTTTTGAATTTAAGAAAAATATTATGTTTTTGCAAGGCTCTAGGTCAAAAGTTCATATGTAGTGTTTACTTACATACACAGAATGCACATAAGATTTTATTCGGATTCGTAAATCTGATATTACGCGGATATTACAATCAACATTTATAAAGACATCACGTCTCAACAATGGTCTGATGACAAATTAACATTAGGTGTAAAACAGTTCACACCACTGTTGTGTAAAAAATGTGTCTTAGCGACTTCTCACACCTGATTCCTTGAAAATTTCTAGTCATAAGGAAAAAATTAGCTTTCCGCAAGGCTCTAAAACAAAGAATAATATAAAGTGTAAACGATATGTTAATAAGTAGTGTAAAGAAGATTTTAGTCAGAATCGTAATTTCAATATTGCTTCTATATTAGGACCAACTTTTATGAAAATAGTAAGTCTCCATAATGTCGTAGGGATAAATTGACATTGGTTTAAACCACTTTACTGAACTGTTGAGTGTAAACATACGCGCCAAAATTGCGTATCGAATTTGGTTTCAGGTTCATTTACAGACTTGAGAATCATGTCCCTGACTCATAACCGGAGAAGCTGGCAGAAAGAAACAAGACAGAAACCTGTTTAAAGCACATCATTCTTGACTTTACACTCGCTTAATATTTGTTTAGATATACGCGATTCGCTATGAAATAAACCCCATATAAGGAACTTTATTTTTATTCTATTGGACCTATCCCGACTTCTGAAAGCAGAAAGTGGCGAACAAAACCCAATCAAAGACATATTTTCCATCATTCAGAACATTGTAAACTTTAAAAATCCGTACCGTATTCCCCATTGAGTGTAAAGAAATTCGGTTTGGTACAGTTTGTAGCTTTTCAGTCGTAGTACGTTTCTATGTGCAAAAAGTCTGTTGCAAAAATTATTTGATATGATTTACCAATCAAAATTGGGGAAAAAATGTGTTTTTTCGCCCATTTTACACGTCTGATTTCGAACTTTACACCCCCATAAATAGCTCAATATTGCGTGTTTTTAAATGCGGTTTGCTGCGATCTGTAGCCCCTGAGAGGCACTTCATTACTGCTGTATTCAATGTACCCTGACTCATAAGCGGAAAAATTTGGCGGAGAAATCTTAGTTAAAATCCGTTTTTTTACACCATCCACTAGAGTGTAAACTTTAAACCCCAGGATCTAACTCACCATAGAGCGTATAAGACATTGCTTATAAGCAGAATGTAGCCCTTGATCCGCTCTACATTTCTGTCAAAAAACATTTCAAAAAACTCATAACTGGAGTTAGTATCAGACATAAGCAGGTTGAAAACTCGACCAAAAAGTGCTTTTTCACGCCCAGATTTTCGCACTCTTTACACTGCCATTCAAGAACTAATGCGAATTTAAAAAAACAAAAAAATAACGTTCTGGAGAATTCATTTCTCTATAATCCTATGCTGTTTAATTGTTCGAGTCATTAATACTCAGTTGTCCACATGCCGCAGTGAAAAGGTCCCAAAATTTGTCCCATGTTATAACGTTTTACAAAAACTTTACACCTTCTTTACACAGCCAGTTTTGAGTTTCAAGAAAAACAAAAAAACACAGGCAGCAAATTTTTTTATTATCTTCCTTTTAAAAAAAACCGCACCTTCCAGAAGTGTCCCGTTATAGCTGTAGGGGGTGCACAGGTGTTAGGGGTACCCAAGTATATTATAGGTACGCGCTAACGCGCTACCTATGATAGAAACGCATCTTACTTCAAATGTAATCCTTAAGACGTCCTTTATTTTTTACACTAGCCCTAACATACCAAATTGTAATCGGATTACTTAGTAGACATGAGAATTGCAAAAAGGTTTTCTCCGCCAGACAGCTACATCAGAGTTTAAACATTACACCTTCATACCTAACTCGGTAGTATATTTAAAGTAACGTTTTCAAGCGCAATGTGCACCTTTGAGGCGTACTTTAATTTTCGTGTACCTGGCGCGTCTTGATTTATTGCCGGTGAATTTCATAAATTAAAAAAGGTGAAGAACGTGTTTTTCCGTCCATCAGCAAGGCGTTAACTTGAAAAACATAAACATAACTTCTCATTGAGTGTAAAGAACTTTAGTTTATGCCAATTTGTAGCTTTTGAGTTGTAGTAATAGGTGAGTGGCACCGAAATTTGGGGGAGGGATGCCAGATTTTTCAAAGGTCAAAAAATAGTCTTAAAAATGGTGGTATGGTGAAAAAACACAATTTTTCAACGTTGCTCTATTTATTGGCATTAAAAAATTGCGAAAAAACTAAAAACTTCAGAAATTAAATACTGGAAGGTATTTTAATTTCTGGGGGAAGGGAGAATTTTTGTTTCTCGGAGTAGGGTGCATACCCCGAAACCCGCCACACTCAGGAGTGGTTTCATTGCGTTTGTGTGTGAAAAAGTTTTGTTCCGCATCCTACTGGAGATATTCACCAATCAAAAAAGAGTTGAAAACATGTTTTGCACCCCACGTTAGACCCCTGATTTCAAATTTTTCACTTTTAGAATAAATTCGATATTGCTTTTTACTAAACGCAAATTGCTGCAACGTGTAGCCCTCAGAACGGACTTTCTTTTTATTCTATTTAGTTTGTCCCGACTTATAAGCGGAGAAGTTGGCAGAGAATTCTAAGACAAAATCCGCTTTTTACTCAATACACCAAATCGTACACTTAAGACACAATTTCTCAGAAAATTTACCTTGTGTCTATTGAGGGCTGGCATTTCCAAAAATTAACATACCCTAAAGATTTCGTATATGGGATTTTTCGGGCGATAAGACAACGACGTCGGCCGGTTTAATTAAAATGCAAAATTGGCGAAATTTGCAAATCTACGCATTTATGACACGAACACCATTTACTTCATTCAAAGAATAACTAGGAGAATAAAGGTGCTCAGAGAAAGGTGAATAATACTCATACTTCGACCTAAATGATGAGGAGGCACAACGCACGCAATCGCATATTCACAGATAACACAAAACGCTCTGCGGTTTATGATAGCTGGGATTGAGAAGTACATACGAGTGGATTGTATGGATCATATTATTTCAAAATGTTGAGTTTGTGCTCATACATGAAGAGCATAGGAATTCTGGGGAAGGGAGGTAGGCGGAAAAATTTTTAAAAAGTGCCTTTTTTGGCCTGAAAACGATAGGTGCACCTCACAAACACTGTTTTTTGACGTTTCAGACAATGCACGCTCTTTTCAGGACAAAAAACGTTGAAGGTCGGAACAATTTTTAATTGAACAAAATATAGTCAAAAAATTTGCATTTGGCGCGAAGCGCCGAAAATTTAAGCTTGTTGAGCCACAAAAGAGCTAAAAACGCCTGAAAAGGCACACTTTTTGCAATTTTCACCAAGTTTTACTAACGATCGACAATTCTGGGGAGGGTCATTGCCATTTTGCGGGCGGGGGTTCAGTTTGGGAGTCGAAAACCCCCAAATCCCGAGAAGGCGTCTTTTTGTGCTCATTAGGTGTCCAGATTTAATTACAATGACGACTTGTGAGAAAGTCCCAATTACAGTTCATCGTCTGTTTCTCGTATAATAGGAGCTGTGGATTGCATGAAGCATCTCTATCTCTAAGATTTCATGAAATTGTAGTTTTTATTCAATACTCCTATTCACAGCTGCACCTTAAGTTCTAATGGGGTCAGTCAAAAATTTGGACTAATGTGTGTGTATGTGTGTGTGTGTGTGTGTGTGTGTGTGTGTGTGTGTGTGTGTGTGTGTGTGTGTGTGTGTGTGTGTGTGAGTGTGTGTGAGTGAGTGTGTGTGTGTGTGTGTGTGTGTGTGTGTGTGTGTGTGTGTGTGTGTGTGTGTGTGTGTGTGTGTGTGTGTGTGTGTGTGTTGTGTGTGTGTGTGTGTGTGTGTGTGTGTGAGTGTGTGTGAGTGAGTGTGTGTGTGTGTGTGTGTGTGTGTGTGTGTGTGTGTGTGTGTGTGTGTGTGTGTGTGTGTGTGTGTGTATGTGTGTGTATGTGTGCGTGTGTGTGTGTGTGTGTGTGTGTGTGTGTGTGTGTGTGTGTGTGTGTGTGTGTGTGTGTGTGTGTGTGTGTGTGTGTGTGTGTGTGTGTGTGTGTGTGTGTGTGTGTGTGTGTGTATGTGTGGAAAAAGGCCAGCTCGTCGCTAACAGTTTTACATAAATTTTAAAATAAAACACAAAATAATAAATTATTTTTTACATACATACGCATACTTAAGTGAATGAATGTCTTACACGAAAGAAACATTCGATTAACCAACTAACGCATTTAAGCATAATTTATCGTAGGTAGCGACGACTTAGCTGTTTACGTAATTTATATGCATGGCAAGCTAAGATTATAGCACGACGAACATACGTGCACAAAAATGTTAAACGAAAAAGAAGGTTCTACCGAGATTCGAACTCAGGTTGCTGGATTCAGAGTCCAGAGTGCTAGCCACTACACCATAGAACCAACGAAAAAGAAAAGATCGAGCGTGCTGAATAAATCAAGTGCATAATTAAACGGCTAGTGACGGATAGATGTGAAGAAATCGACGCAAAATGCACATCCAACAGCAAAGAAAAAAATGCTTGAATGTTGACAACATACTTTTTTTCTACTGTCAAAGAACAAGAAAACAGAAAGAGGACATTGTGAAACCTTTTTTTAAGGCAAGCTTGAGAAAAAAGCCCAATTTTTAGGACATGACCGATAAAGTGGGTAAGTATAGTAGCATCAGTGATGTGAACAAACTTAATCGGTCTATAAGCCTTTCATTTTGTTCTCTTTATTTTTTAGATTAACTCGCAAAATTTTTAGTTCTGCGCACGGTTTTTTTTGTATTTGGCAAAAATTTTTCCCAATGTACAAAGACTTTTCGGGACCGTCTTCGTACATGTACAAAGATTTTTGGGAAGACAAAAATCGCAAAAAAGGTCTAAAATTCGCAAAAATTTTCGGCGCTTCGCGCTGAAATGAGTAATTTGTGTTCTATATATCTTTATATTGGCAGAAATTACATTTCGAATGGAAAAACGTCAAATTTTTCACGCTTCGCGCCGTTTTAAGACGATTCTTAGTGATTTTTGCCCTCAGAGACCCAGAAATTAGCTAAAACACACTGCCAAAGGTCGAACAACTCTTTTCTTACCACACTAGAATCGCTACTGTACCATGTTGTAGTACCCAAAGATTTATGTGTACAAAACGTACAAAGACTTTTAGGGACCATCTTTGTACATGTAGAAATGGACCTTGTATGAAAAAACACTGTTTCTGCGGAATGAAAAGTGAACAATCATTTTTAATTTCTTTTCTACCATAATTTTCTGTATTTGGTATTTCTACAGGATAGTAACTACAATGATGTCATCAGACAAACTAATGCCTTTATCTCGATCTAAGCGGGAATGATACCGACCTAAGCGAGAGTACTATCACCCACATAAATCTAAGCCTAAGCCTGAAGAAAATCAAGAAGTTTGAAAAAATTGAAAAATCAAGAAGTTTGAAAAAATCAATAACTGTTGCGACTCTTACTTTGCACAACAGCACTTACTATTCTGTAAGAACAGGATAACAATAAAAAACTATATAGGATAAAAATATGAATGAATAAAAATATAAGAAATAAATGAATATAATGTAGACGGACAAAAATCTAGTTTGATCAAATTTATTGACAAAAGGTGAAATGAGAAAGCTCTTGAGAAACTAGTCTGATCAAAGATTCAGTTGCTTTTATTGACCTTGTTAGCAATTTTATGTTCCTTCGATATTTCTGATACATAATGATCTAAAACGAGGTTGAGCAGCAGGCTATGTGATCTTCAGACGGCCAAACCAAGCACATATTATAAAGAAAACTTCTACTGTCAGGTGCACACTGGATCAACTGCAAGTCCATCAGGTGTCAATTGTCTGAAAGATCTTCGATTCTCATAGCGGAAAGCGAATTTTTAACTAATAGATATAAAAACTTTGTAAGCAGAGTTACAAATTACACACAAGTTGTGTCTGCCAAGGTCAGAGGCGTAAATAGATAAGCTTTCTTATTCATAATAAAAGACTGGCAAAGTAACAAGATTTCCGTCTGATAAGTAACCCAACTATGTAAATTATCATGCGAAACGAATCGAAAATCACATTGAGAAGTCGCAGCTTTACAAAGATGCCCGTTTTTCATGACTGTAGAATAAAATGCAATTTGAATTTAAAAAGTGAACCTAAATTGGATATATTACATATTTCTTGTGCTATTTAATCATAATACCTGAACGAGATCATTTTCATGAAATGGACCATTTCCATTAAATTTTCCGTCATGGGCAGAAAAAGCTGAACACGCATTCGCGAGTCGACTTTCCAAGCTAACATTTTCATCTTGGCTCAATTTTAATTCCACGCTTAACTTTTCCACTTGTCTCTCAAGTTCAATTATTCGTTTTTTCATCTTTTGTTCGAATAATTCTCTTTCGTGCAATAAGCGATTATTTTCTCCCAATATATCTATAGATTGGAGCCAAATTTTCATTGAAGTGATTTATCGAGCATTAATACCATGAGCTGAAGATAGAAGGTGCAAATACACAACTTTGATTCAAAGAGAATGCTTTCAACTTCTGAAATAAATTAATTAATATTAAGATGTTCAATTTTTAATTATGTATAGGCAGACATGCACAGCATCGGTATTTCGGAGCGGGGATCATGAAATTTGAAAGTGCCGTTTTGGGGCCAGAAACTTGTGGGTAAGCGAAGAGTGATAAGTGAGTGTGTTGAAAATGTTGAAAAAATTTTAAAGAATTAAAAAAGTGCTCATAGTTTGTCAACAATACATAGCTCATATTTTGTTTATTTTAATTATTATTCTAGTGCATGATGAACATGCGATTTGCACATTTTTCATCTAGATCATTTCCTACCAGCTGTTTGAAGCAGAAAATCGCAGTAGGAGAAGGAACCCAACTTACAGTGTGGTACAATTTATAGGGTACGCCACAAGTGTGTAAAAGGCCCAAGCCCTTTTTCGATCCAAAAAACTGCAGGGCTTAATGATCAACATAAGTACAAAAGCTGTCCAAGATCATCGCTTGGGGCTAATTTAGAATAATTATTTAGAAATAAATCACAATTTTTATTCCTTCTTACAAAGTTCCCTTTGTAACAACTAAAAATCTAGAGCGATATTCATTATGTAAAAAATAGTAGAACTTTAGATATCGAAAGGCGAAAGAAAATGTTTTGCTTGAATTTCGAAAAAAGCTCAAGCAAAACATTTCCTCAATTCCATCTTCTTTTATACGTACATATTAGTGATGTCCTGGGCACCGGCACCGGCACCGGTGCCTAAGCACTGCACCGGGCCGGTGCTAGGCTGATGCCGGCGCCGGTGCCGGTGCCGGTGCTAGATAAAAGAGAAAAAATTAGTGTAAAAAGAATAATTGAAGCTCATTTATCACCAATTTAATGAACGAAGGCGCAAAAAGGTAGCATTTTGTTAATTAAATCTTCTGATTAGCATAGTGAGGCATTTTGACTGAACTTCAGAACAAGTCTTCGAGCTTTAAAAATGAATTACTCATTTAACGAAACACATCTTATTGAAAACATCAATTAACAGCAAGAAGTGTGGACACTAATAAATAAAGTAAATTAAAATTAAAAACATCGACATATAGAGTGGAAAGTTCTTCTAATTCTACCATCTAAAGGAAAGAAGGATGAGTACTACAGAGTAGTTTTCAACTTAATTTCATCAAATCCATTTTTATTTTTCCATTTCCTGAGGAGAAGACCGTAAAACGCAGCTAGAATTTTAAAATAGTTTTTATGCAAAACTTTTTCCTGCAAATTATTCAGAAAAAGCTTGTTAAAACTTTGTAAATGAACTTCTATGTAAGTCTTTTGCATTACTAATATATCCCATGTTTGTTTTCAGAGGCTTTTGAAAATATGAAATGATAAACTCAAATAATTAACCTCAAAAAGTTTTTGTGGCTATTTTCATGTTTGTTTCTTACTAGTTGAATATTTAACTAATGCACTAAAACCAAATTTCGATTTGACTAAAGAATCAACTACTGCACAAGCCAATCTTGATTGCGCTACACTTAAACTTATGATACACTATTTAACTTTTATATTTCTTCGAATTTCAATTTTATTACAATTTTTTGTTTGTTTAATGCTTAAGTGAGAAAATTAATATGTATTCATAAATTGAAAATAATGAAGTCGTTACTGGCCAAATGAAATTTTGCCCTTAATATGTATATTCGGTGAAAAATAGGTACAAATTTAACCCTTTTTGAAGAAGCATAGTACACTATATAATATGCTAATGTAAGCACCGGCACCGGCGCCGGTACAGGGGTACCGGCACCGGCACCGGTAAAAAAAGCGGCACCGGGACATCACTAGTACATATGATTTTCATATATAACATAAGAACCAGATAAAAATTTAGCAAATATTCGTATTTCATATTGATGTGCACGTACATGACAAAATACCTCGGCTATTATCATTAATGCGCAAATGAAATAGATATAGTTCAATGCACACAAATGTTTAATAAATTGCGGAAATTTCATTGATTAAATCGCAATAAGACGTATACATAAGATAAAATACAGGCACTTATCTCTGGGAGGAATGGGGGTTCGGTCGGACCCCCAAAATTCAGAAAAATCGGAAATATAGACTTTTTAAACGTTATTTTGTGCTATTTTTTGCCTTCTTGGGCTTAGTCCCCCAAAAATTGGTGTTGGTCCCCTCAAAATAGGACGGCCAGCTACGTGCCTGATAAAATGAAAATCTATATATGTACGTTCAAACAGAGAATGTTACAAAATTGAGATAATATACGATAATTACCTATAGAAATTTGAAGGGCCTGGGCACTAGCCTGGCTTGACATTGCTGAAAAAAAGTGGATCGACAGAAGCTGAAATCTCTCAAACATAATGTACATTGTAGCATTCATAGGTATTTACCTGCTGCAATTGCATCATTTCAGATTTTAATGATGCTTGAAATAGCCGCATGCTTGCATGGGCAGGGCCGAATTTCTGGGGACCCACTTCCCAAAAATTTTCCAGAAATGGTAGAAACGAATTCGACATTTCTCATCTACCTACGTACCTTTATCCGTTGGCATCAAAGAAGAGTCGGAAAAAGAAAAAATTTCCAAGGTTAAATCCTGGACGTCTGTAAAACATTTCTACTGTCTTCCACAAAAAAATCTTTGTACAAAACATGTAAACAAAGACAGTCCCACTTTTTTTACAACCGAAAATACCGGCCCAACACAAAAAATACCGTGCATCACCATACATGTACAGCATGGGAGTTGTGGGGTGACATTGTAAAGTGTAAAATGGTAGGTACGCGTCAAAAACATCGTTTTTCAGCGTTTCTGACAATGTTTCATCTTTCTAGAGCATAAAAACACAAAACATTTCGAAAAAATCGAAAAAGTTGAACAAATTGATTAAAATATAGTCAAAACATGAGTATAATGGCGCGAAGCGCCACAAATTTGACACTCTTGAGCAAATAGATAGCTAAAAACGCTTAAAAAGCACCTTTTCTACAAATTTTTGGGAACTTTCGAAAAAGAAAAATTGCCAATTCTGGGGTGGGTGAAAAAAATTTTGTAGGGTGAACATTTTTTCTGGGGGTAAGGTAAACCCCCATATCATGTATGTGCATCACAGAGGCCTGAAACTCGATGCTTTCAGTCAAATAAAATACCTAAACATACGTGGTGATCTGTATTTTAGAACGAATGCACCATTTCTGTTGACTCATTTGCTGCGATTTCATGTTTTTTATAAATATCTGTGACAGGAAGTATGAGGTAAAATTCCAACTAAAAATCGGCCGCGCGAAACCCTTATAAACTGAAATTCATTCCACCATACCGGACAAAAAGTCGCAATTCTGAACTTTTTCGGTCTTTTTCTGTTTTTGAGCATAAATTGGAAAATCAGTTGACTATCCATAAAGGATTTGAATGTGATGCTGATAATCGCTAGCCGGAAATGCAGAAAGTCAGACGAACGAGTATACAAAAATAACATCAAATTATAATGTAAAATAAAAATGCAATAAGACGTGAGGAATGAAATTAGCAATTAAGATTGCAATAAAATTTTTGAGGTTTTTAATTGTTTAAAATTTTTCATAGCTATACTTTTTGCATATATACCTCTTTCAACTGAAGTCTGCACATCTATAACAACCAGTGTTTTTTTATTCGGCAAAGATTTTTCCCGATGTACAAAGACTTTTTGAGGACCGTCTTTGTACATGTACAAAGATTTTTGGGAAGACGAAAACTGCAGAAAAGGTTTAACATTCGCAAAAATTTTCGTCGCTTCGCGCCGAAATGAGTAATTGTGTTTTCTATATATCTTTATAATGTCAGAAATTGCATTTTGAAAGAAAAAATGTCAAATTTTTCGGCGCTTCGCGCCGTTCCCAAACAATTGTTAGTGATTTTTGCCCTCAGAAATCCATAAATTAGTTAAAATACACTACCAAAGGTCGAACAACCGTTTTTGCCACTCTAGAATCGCTACTGTACCAGATTATAGCACCCAAATATTTGTGTGTACAAAATGTACAAAGACTTTTAGGGACCATCTTTGTACATGTACAAACGGACCTTGTACAAAAAAACACCGTGTGCGATCCACATTTTAACATACATCTGCATTCGTATAATATTCTCCAATAAATAAGCAATACTTACATTTGTCTGACCTGGAAGACAAAGGTGAAGCGTCCATATCAGATGTCACATCGCAATCGACTACAGGCGCAGAATTTTGAATGGCTGTTGGTTGTGCAGTCATACTTTCGTCCAAAAATTTAAAAAATCTCGCATGCTTGTTCAACGACGATTGTTTAAGTTTTAAGTCATTAATTTCATGCATTAATTCCGTAATTCGGTCATTGCAGTAGGCGTGAAGCTGAGATTCTATAGAGAATAATACGTATATACACATTTATTGAACATTTAAAGATTAAAAAACTCACAAGCAATCAAAAAAAGAAAAAATCCGCCCTCATTTTGTGGTGGTACTAATCTGAAAAATCTACGAGTCAAAAGCGGCTTCTAGTAGTAGAACGAGCGTTTCAAAACTTTATTGCAAGCTTAATCCGGAGTAAAGGGCAAATATTGCAGTTTTTTACTAGGCGCACTTTTGTTTTTTATAAATGTTCAAAAAATTGTGAAGAGACGAACATGATATACATCAGCATTGTCCGGAATTCTCACTAGAGGTGATAAAAATGCGCTGACCGAAATTCAGGCTAAGGGCTATAAAAATGAGCTGCTATTGAAAGTTAATAATAAAAAACCGTTCAGCAATCAATTAAAGCAAAAATTTCACGCTTAAAATGCTAAAATCTTCAAGCACTTTCAATTAGATATGTACGTTAGGGGTTTGGGGGTCTAGAGCACACCTGGGCGTGGGGGGTTTGTGGGAGGAGGGTATGCACCCCCCGAGAAACCAAAATACCCCCCAGAAATCAAAATACCCCCTAGGAAATCAGAATACTCCCCATAATTCAACTTTTAAAATTTTTTTCGTTTTTTTCGCAATTTGTTGATGCCAATAGATAAAGCTCAATGAGAAACGTCGAAAAATGATGTTTTTTTCGCCATACCACCACTTTTAAGACCACTTTTTTACCTTTGGAAAATCTTGCACCCCCAGAATTTCCTTGCTGCCCATGTTTGGTGTAATAACATAGTTTCAATAATAACATCGTTATAACATGTAATAACATAGTTTCAACGCCATTTTAGCGCTTAAACCTGTTATTCAGGCCATTTTGGCACAAAAAATCTCAATCTTTGCCCCTCCCAGACCGGCTGATTCCTTCAGCTTGGCCATGCTGTGCACCTATGGTTACAACTTACAAGCACAAGCAATATAAAAATACTCAAAATATGAAAATAATCTAATGTAGGCACAGGCGCCAAGGTCTGAAAATTTTAATATACATGAATGATAATTAAGAGATGGTTTTAAGACTGTCTATCATA
This sequence comes from Mermis nigrescens, assembly GCA_036768485.1. Taxonomy (NCBI): domain Eukaryota; kingdom Metazoa; phylum Nematoda; class Enoplea; order Mermithida; family Mermithidae; genus Mermis; species Mermis nigrescens. Next base: position 5,405,971 of record JAVLUZ010000056.1, read on the forward strand.
GTTTTTTTGTACTCGGCAAAAATTTTTCCCGATGTACAAAGTTTTTTAGGGACCGTCTTGATACATGTACAAAGATTATTGGGAAGACAAAAACTGTAAAAAAGGTTTAAAATTCGCAAAAATTTTCGGCGATTCGCGCGCCGAAATGAGCAATTGTGTGTTCCATATATCTTTTTGTCAGAAATTGCATTTTGAAAGGACAAATGTCAACTTTCTCAGCGCTTCGCGCCGTTTTGAGAGCGATTATTAGTGATTTTTGCCCTCAGAAACCCAGAAATTAGCTAAAATACACTACTAAAGGTCGAACGACTGTTTTTGCCACACTAAAATCGCTACTGTAGCATATGATAGCACCCAAAAATTTGTGTGTACAAAATGTACAAAGACTTTTAGGGACCATCTTTGTACATGTACAAACGGACCTTGTACAAAAAAACACTGCTGTCTATATGTATTTTAGCATTGCAGGATTCAAATTTTAAGCTCCTATAGGTCCGCTATTCATAAATCGTTTTGATCAAATTTCTATCCCGCGCTTCCTTTTGAGGAACCCTACACTAAAAGCAATTTAAATTGAATTTGTACTGTAATACGAATTTTCTGTTTGTTTGAGCCATACATGACCTTGGGAGGAGAGTAGAAAGGTTTTCACCCCAAAAATATTTTTCACTCCCAGAATTTACTATTTTATAAAAAAAGTGTAGAAAGGTGATGTTTTAAGCGTTTTTAGCTATACATCTGTTTGCTCAATAGTGCCTAAGTTTCGGCGCTTCGCGCCATTTACTGATGTTTTTGATTACATTTTCTTCAATTTACTCGGGTTTTTCAGGCATTTGTTCAATTTTTATATGTTTTAAGCTGTATAAAAATATAAAATCGTCAGAAACGCCGAAAAATTACGTTTTTAACGCGTATACACCGTTTTTGTGCCAAAAAGGACACTTAACAATCTCAACCTTCTCCCACAGAATTCCCATCTTATGCATGTCTGGTTTGGACCGTATTCTAAAGTTTAGCCGTCTATTTCAAGCAGATATTTCAAATTTAGCAGCAGATCTCAAAGTTTTTATTTTGTCATTTTTGCATGGTAATTATTAGGTTGTTGTGCATCACTATCCTTCAACCTAATGAAAGAAATGTATGCAATAGGCGAAAAGAGTACCACTTTTTGCAAAACCAGCGGGATATATGCACATATTTTGCTATTATAATTAGAGCTGTAAAGGGGTCTGGCTCCGGCCACGGCCACGGCGCATAGGCCCCGGCTCCGGACCTTAAAATTTTAACACTGTTGTTAAATGTAAATTTTTGCATTGATTGATTGCAAAAATAATTGAAACTGATATAGTTCCATCAGTCACACTTTTATTTCGTTATAGATGTCAACCAACTGAGGCATTTTATTCTTTTGAGACAGTAAACTGATAGAATTGATAATTAATTCAATTAATATAGAAGTCAACAAGTTTGCACCTATGTAATAACAATCATTGTTGAATGGTGCCAAGTTATAACGTTCAGTAACAGTTGCAAGCAATTGCTTAGCATTTACGGCCTAAGGTCAGTCTGATCTGGAGTTCATAGAGTCTCTTCGAAGTAAAATGATTATAAAAATGACAAGAAAGGTTCAAAAAGTGTAACATCCATATTAGTTCTCAGATGCTGGTCGATTTCAATCATTTTCACGAAAAAGCTTTGACTTGTGTCCATTTCTGACCTGAATCTCACCATATTAACCCCAGGGAATTTTCACTTTCCCCGACCTCTAAGCGCGTGTCTGCTTGCTGCAGTTCTAGTCAATGCACGAGCAATTCACTTCATATCTCGTTGCATAAAAACGTAGCTGAAAATCGAATTGTTCTCAGACAAGGTCTCATGAAATTCTTAATTTCGTCCGTTTAATTCCAGCAATCACCTGCTTAGTTATAAAGCTGAAAACCTAAGTGAAGAAAGTTACAACAAAATCGTAAACAACTTACAAGTATTTATCATGAGATAGACAAAATTCTTCAACTGAATATGACCTTAATTCGAGTAAAGGCGATATCTTAAAAATATTTTAATTTATTATATTATTATCATTATTATTGTTATTATTATTATTAATACCAATATAATTGTTATTATTATTATTATTATTATTATTATTATTATTATTATTATTATTATTATTATTATTATTTCATTATTATTACTATTATTATTATTATTATTATTATTATTATCATTATTATTATTACTACTACTATTATATTATTATTATTATTATTATTATTATTATTATTATTATCATTAATATTATTATTATTAATATCTTATTATTTTATTATTATTTTTCATCGCTACTACTACGATATATGTCACGAAAAAGAGCAAAAAGAGCTGGGCACATATTAGATAAGAATGTCAGCATCTGACGTCATATGACCACATTATATTATATGATGTTTCTAGGCCCCGGCCCGGTAAAAAAGGCGGCCCCGGTACAGCTCTTATAATTAATATCTTATTATTTTATTATTTCTCATCGCTACTATTATGATATACGTCACGAACAAGAGCTGGGCACATATTACATAAGAATGTCAGCATGAGACGTCATATGACAACATTATATATTTTTCTAGGCCCCGGCCAGACCCCAGGGCCCAGGCTCTGAACCCGGCAAAAAGGCGGCCCCGGTACAGCTCTAATTATAACACTAGAAGATTTTAAGTCAAGAAAATACGAAATAATGAGTACATGTGTATACATAAAACAAATTTAACCCAAAGTGGCCTGGCATAGGCTAACGAAGCAATGACTCACCCTTTCCAACAAAGTACTCAACACCATGGTCTGGATCGGTCAAATCACACGCATCTTCGAAATTTTCTGGAGTGGAGTGGTCGTCGTTATCCCTTCCATTAATTAGCATATCTTTTGATTTTTCGGAGTAATTGTCCATTCCAGCTACTTAATCTAATAACCTCGAGCCTAAAATTTCATGAATAAATAGATGACCAAGCAAACTAGACGTATGTATCTACGCATTTACATGAAGGAAATGAGGTACAGTTTCAATTTAAGGAAAAAATCTGACCCATTTCAGGAGCTCTTTGCATCTCATGCACAAATAACTTAATTACAGGAATGTACATTTACGTCTTTATAAAATTAGCTCAAGGGACCTCCTAAAGGTGTTTCCAGTTTCGGGCAAAAATTCAGCAAAAAGAAAGCTATTTTACGCTTAGCCGTTAGATATACACCAACCTAAGTAGGAAGGTAATTTGAAAAATCAGTTCAGCAAAAATCTTAAAACCGAATCGTTTGAGTACCTATATTTCCTTGAGAATTTTTCCCCGTAGATGAAAAAATGCAGACCATACATAATCTGGGGGTTTCAACCATACCTGGGCAATGGATTTTCGTTCTGAAGGTACCGGGGTCCCTTTTGTTGAGGTTGGTTGGTTGTTTGGTTGGCTAGTTGGTTATTGGTTGGCCGGTTAGTTGGTTGGTTTGTCGGCTAGTTGTTTGGTTGAGCGGTTGGCTAGTTGGCTGGTTGTTTGGCCGATTGGTTGCTTGTTTGGTTGGCTAGATGGCTGGTTGGTTGGCCGGTTAGTTGGTTGGTTGGTTGGCTAGTTGCTTGGTTGTTTGTGTGGCCAGTTGGATAGTTGTTTGGCTGGGTAGGTGATTGGTTGTTTGGTTGGCTAGTTGGCCGGTTGGTTGGCCGGTTAGTTGGTTGGTTGGCTAGTTGTATCATTTTCTCACTTTTTATTTTTGGGTCAAAAACTTTTACCCCCATTCAAAAGTTATTTTTTCTGGCGCCACCTAGCTGGAGTTCTGAAGGTACCGAAGTGCCTTCTGGCGCCACCCGGTGGCACGACAGTGCCCATGTGTGGTTTCAAACCCCTCCAAGGAATTTTTTCAAACCGCCAGAATTCGCGATTTTTAAGTTTCCAAAAATTTACTGAAAATCCGTATAAAAGCTGTTTTTAAGCGTTTTTAGCTATATGTTTGTTCAAAACATCAAAAAATTGCGAAAAAAAACGAAAAAAATTTTCAAAAATTGAATTCTGGGGGGGGGTATTTTGATTTCTGGGGGGGGTATTTCGGTTTCTGGGGGGTGCATACCCCTCCAAACCCCCCCCACGCCCAGGTGTGGTTGTGACTATCTTTTGTTCAATTAATTCAACTTTTTTGGTTTTTTTTCAAAATTTGTTGATGTTTTATTCCTCTAGAAACATGGAACATCGTCAGAATCGCCGAAAAACGATGTTTTTGACGCGTATACACCATTGGTTCTCAAAAAAATTTTAGCTGTCATATCCTACTTATAGAGCTACAGTATACCTTCAAAGTCAAACCGAATAAAAAACCAATTGCAAATTTAAAAAAAAATCAGCGCCGATATTCATAAAACTTCGCTGGAAAATATCCTCATGAAGTCTTATGTGATGCCTGATACTTATTTTCCAAAAGTATAGCAAGTCACACCGAAAATTGCAAAAAGTCCGAGTGTGACCCTAAAAAAATCACTGTAACCTAAAAAACCAATGCTAAGTAACTTTGCCATGGTAACCAAATCAGTTTTCATTGAATTGCTTCAGTTAGCATAGTTTCTTGCAAGGAATGTATAAGAACCGACTGATCATGAAGGAATAGTTTTGAAAAATGAGCTTGCTAAGCGAGAGTTGTAAACTAAGAGGAGCTTAAAGTTTAAACCTACCATTAAATTATAAAGATAATAATAAAAGATTTAAAGCTTTAAGAAAAAGAAAAATGTGGTAAATTAAAACAAATTTAAAGGATATGATGAAACATTATTGTTGAGAATAGGACGATCACGTGCTATGTATAATGACTCCTTAACCTAACTAGAGTTGCTTCTTCGAGTCAAAGACTTAATTTATAAAAATTAGAGAACTTTTAATATAGCTTAGACAAAAATTGTCGATTTATTATAAATTTGATGTAATAGAAGGAAATACCGGCAAAAAGTTAAATTTTCTTTAAAATATGCTTCACGTGCAAACTATGCATGCAGCATAGCTTCATGGGGCCGAATTGGATTTTGCTGCTTTTTTTAGTTTTGACATAGATCGATTTTTCTCTAAGTTGAAAGAAATTTGTGAAATCAATTAAGTGGCGAAAGATGGGGCTCTGACGAGAGATTGCACTGATTATATAACTTTATACAATGGGGTGGTGTACAGTGCATGCATGCAAAAAACACAAAAAGTGTTTTTTTAGAGGACAGCACTATATGCCCCGGCCCCGGGGCAAGGTTAGCCCGGGGCCGGGGCTAAAACATTTGTTATTAATTGTAAAACTTAGATTCTCATCTGAAATCATTCTAAGAAATTGTGGGGAACCATAAAAACGGCCTATTTCAGAATAGTGACGAATTCAAATAACAAAATTTGATTGTTGGATTGTTTCTATACCCATCTAAAATCTAGATTTAAACCCAACTTTTACAGTAGTGATTGATATATTTATAATTAATATTACTATTATTGTTTATTGAGATATTTGTGATTTATTATTTTTATATTTCAACTCAGAATAAATAGCCTAAATCGGATGACGCACAAATTTTTATGCTATTCTGTTAGGTTAAAAGGTTAAAGAAAGGCTTTCCACCCATACGTGGGTATTACATGCACGTCAGAGACGTGTTTCTCGCTGAGATACCGCAAGGGGTCGCGACCATACGTGGGCAGCACCAAAATTCTGGGGGGTACAAGATTTTTCAAAGGTAAAAAATGGGATTAAAAATGGTGCTGTGGCGAAAAACACCATTTTTCATTGTTTCTCATCGAGCACTATCCACAGGCACCAAAAAATTGTGAAAAAAATTTTTCAATTGAATTCTGGGGGGTATTGTGGTTTCTCGTAGGGGGTTGCATACCCCAAACCCCTCCCCCACGCCCATGTGTGGTCGCGACTCCCAAGGGTGTTAACCTTCACCACATTAGTGCAGCCTCCCATTCATCGACCCCGGAGGGATGAAAGGCTGGGTTAAAATTAATCACATGATCAGTTTAAGTAGAAAGCGAGATTTTAAGCAGAGTTCGCAGTTCTTGGTGCAATGATCTAAAATCATAAACTAATAATGTTTCGGTTTCACGCCAAGTAGTAATGTTCCGATCGTAACTCACAATTTAACAGAATTTTTCAAAAATCAAGCTTTTCTACCAGGAATATTTATCGCATTAGCCACAATTAGGCAAGAAAAAGATGTTTGAAATTTCTACATCAACGATTTTTATGGCTTAGTACAGCTGGAAGCCATGACTAATTGTAAATAGACTATGTAGAATCGATAAGAGTCTTTAATCCAATAATGCAATGTACTTAATAGTCTAAGTAAATATTTTCAATGAAAACTTATGAATTGTCATGGCCTCCACTCCAGTCTTTTAAAGTGGAAATAGGCAAAAAAATGATCAGGTCAAACATAAAAATGCATACCATCAACTGAAATGCTGATTTTGTTTAATTTTTTTGCGGGCAAGTTAATCTTCACCATAAATAAAATGACAAGCACGTAGCATTACAGAATATTTCTATTCTTCTTGAAAACTGCCATCATTTATTGAGGACTTAGATCCTACGTGATGCAGATATTCGATTATGAACTTTAAAATCACCTTGCAATCCTTGACCTCCCCGGAAGTCATGAACTTTTAGAAATTTGAAGATCGCTTGCACATTTAATTTTATCGCTAATAATTGTCATTCAAATGAACTGATTCAGTATCAGAAGCAGCACTGATCATAGGTGGGCAGCACCGAAATTCTGGGGGTAGGGGTGAAAAAATTTTCAAAAGTCAAAAAATGGCCGTAAAAGTGGTCGTATGCATACATGATCTTGGGGGGTTCGGGGGTTTCACCCCCCGCAGAATCATTTTTCACCCCCGCAAAAAATTTTTCACCCCCCCAGAATTTGCGATTTTTCAAAAGTTTCCTAAACTTACCTGAAAATTGGTAGAAAAAGTGTCTTTTTAAGGGTTTTTGGCTATCTATTTGCTCAAAATCGCCGGATTTTCGGCGCTTCGCGCCATATATTCATGTTTTAAGCGATATATTGGTCAATTTATTCGACTTTTTTCGAAATTTTTTTCATGATTTCATGCTCTAGAAGGATAGAGTATCGTCAGAAACACCAAAAAACGATGTTTTTTAACGCGTACCGGCCATTTTTGGGCCCAATAAAGGCACTTTAGGTTTTCAACCCCCAGAATTCCCATACTGTGCATGTATGGTCGTTTGGCGAAAAAAAACACCATTTTTCGACGTTTCTCATCAAGCACTATCCAATGGCATCAAAAAATCGACAAAAAAGCACAAAAAAAAATTCAAAATTTGAATTCTGTGAGGGGGTATTTTGATTTCTGGGAGGGGGGTATTTCAACTTCTGGTGGGGTGCATACAGTGATCGACCGGGTACCCGGGCCCGGACCGGGCCCAGCCGGTCCAGGCCCGGGCCCGGCTGAAAACCACCGGGCCTCAAATAATTATCGTTAATATTTTAGACGTTTACTATTTCAGCTGTTGTCCGTATTTCTTACGAATTTGCTAGCCTTTGATTATATTTAAATCCATTTGCCTTACTTCTGCCCACCTGCTCATTATCATATATGTACTTGTCAACTTCATATGTGCATTCATCTTCTATACAACGCTTCAATCAGAGGCGTAGCCAGGATTTTGGTTCGGGGGCATACACAAAAATTTTTTTAAGACTAATTTTGCATTGAATGTTAGTAACGTTAAGTATCTATAATAATACTGAGTTTTTCGACCTTTAGTAGTGTAGCCTAGCTAATTTATGGGTTTCTGACAATCAGAAATACAAAAATGTTAATCAGCGCGAAACGCCGGAAATTTTTGAAATGTTTACCGTTTTCATGTAGAATTTACGATCTATTTTTTTCAGTTCGGAAATCATAAGAGGCGCAAAGCACCAAGGAATTTAGTGATCTTTTACTGTCCTTAACATTTTGTAGCCGGTGAATACTAATATTCTGTGATATTTTGCCTGAGTTAGGCTATTAAACGCAATGCTGAAGCTTTACAAAAAGAAAGAACAATAACAAGCAGCGCCATGCGCCGGAAAATTTTGACGTTTTAGCTCTTAAAACACAATTTATACCGCTAAAATCATACAGAGCAAACAAATTAATTTCGGCGAACCCTTTTTTCCTTTTTGTGCTCCCAAAACTCTCGCTGCACATGTACAACGAGATTTTACGGCGGGGGGCTGCGGTGGCGCGCTCAATCGCCCCCTAGAAAATTTTGTACAAAAAGCACTTTAATGTTAAATACTATCGCTAAAATTTTCGCAAAATCGGCCAAATCTCGGTTCTAAATTAAGCGCAAAACACTTAAAATTGATGAAGTCCTACATTGTCCAAGATTTCTGAGCTGAAACGCGCTTTTTGACCTCTGCTAAGTTTAAAGCGCAGCAAAGGGTGCTGCCAATAAGATATAAAAAAGATGTATCAATGACAATTTTGTTCTTATCGTTTTCAGGCCCATTTGTGGCCTTCTTATTAGCAAGATATAATTCAGAAAATAGAAAATGCGAAAAAACATAAGAAAATTCGGCCATTCCTTTCATTTAAAATAGGATTATGTGTCCTGTCCTTGTAAAGAAAGACAAACAAAGCAACAATAAATATAATGAAGACTCGGCGCGAAGCGCCGGAAAATTTTTGATGTTTTTGCCTTTTTGAACTCAATTTTTTGGACACAATTATTACACTCGAAAAATCAACAAAATTTCTGAAAAATTTCGGGGGGGGCATGTGCCTCCAATGCCCCCTGGCAACGCCTATGGCTTCAATACGTGTCCTATCCTATACACTACACAATTTCAATTGACGTCAATGTACGCTATAGTTTGAGTTCTAAAATCCAAACAGCATATCTTCTATCCGACCATATCATAGTCGCTGTTATGTCTGAATGCATAAATTTAATGCTCAATTTCCTTTAAATATCTACATGAAACCTTGTGCTTTTTCAAACCGTGTTTAGTTGCACGTGCATTTTAATAATGGAATTGCGCGCTATTGTATTAAAAACTTTGTCCTTGCTTAAATAATGCTACAAAAATCCTTGCTAACTACTTAATTTATTTTTAGAAAGATTGAATAATTAAAAGAGCTCAGAATTCAAAAATCTTCTTGATACAGCAGTAAGCCTTGCGTTTGACAAATAACAAATGTAAAATCGGTCTAAAATATGTATCTTATGCATAACATTATATTGGAAGCAAGGCATGTTGTTAGTATATAAGCCCGGGCCCGGTACCAAGCCCGGCAGCAAAGCCCGGGCCCGGTATTTTTAAGCCCGGTCGATCACTGGGTGCATACCCCCCAAACCCCTCCCCCACGCCCATGTGTGGCACTGATACGTTTAAAACCGTTTTTAATCCTTCCAGCTCTTAATTTAAAGCATTTATACTGTGAGAAACCTGAAAATAGTCTTTTTTCGCACCTATTGTAAAAAACTACCATTAATGGTCTTAAGTTGTACACTAATAGAGTCAGCAATTAGCATACATTAGTAAATATACGTAACATCTTCATAGATGCAAAAGGTCAAGTCGGCCTTGAAGGGGTAAAATCGATATTTTGGGGTCAGGAAGGGAAAAAATTCAGGATTTTCACTACAGTGAATTTTTTTGTTGCATACTTTCACGCCAAAATCGCTTAAAAACACACTACTTTTGACTCAAATTGCTCGAGAGTACTGAACATTTAGACCCTTCAGCGGGGGTAATACGCCCCTCTCACCCCCTCCCTACGTACATTTAGGAACATCTTGCCCCGGCCATAGATGATCCTGGGGGGTTTGGGGTGTTTTCACCTCCGCTTAGTAAAATTTTCACTTTCCTCGTTAAATTTTTTCATTTCCCCCAGAATTGGCGATTTTTCAAAAGTTTCCAAAACTTTCCAGAAAATCGGCAGAAAGTTTTTTTTTTCCGGCGTTTCGCCCCATATACTCATGTTTTGGTGCCCTATACATTTTTCGATTTATCCGATTTTTTAGAAATTTTCCTATGTTTTTTGCTCTAGAAAGATAGAGCATCGTCATAAACGCATAAAAATGTTTTTGACGCGCTCTCACCTTTTTGGACCTAAAAAAGGTACTTTAGGATTTCACCCCCCAGAATTCCAATGCTGTGCATGTCTGGCCCCAGCACCGGTGCCCTGGTATAAGCCCCGGCTCTGGCTAAAAAGTCTGCCCCGAGACCATAGGCGTAGCCAGGATTTTTGCCAAGGGAAGTCCAAAATTTTTTTATTATAAGTTCATAAAACGTATAAAAATGCGTCCTAGAATTAAATAATGCCTTTTTGCACTTTTCACATCGTCCTGCATTAATTGAAATGCAAAGAAAAAATTATTTTTTTTTGAAAATTTTCACAATTAATGCAGCGCACTTTACAAGTTTTACTACTCGGGTAGAACCTCAGATTACAGAGAATGCAACGGAAAACCTCTCGTTTGGGGCTGGGGTGTTCCGCGGTGGCGCGCTCAAGCGCCCTCAGCGTGGTCCAGGGTAGAGCCCCGGAAAATTTTGCAAAATTACGCACTTAAATATTGGATTTGAACGTTAAAATTTTCATAAAATCGTCCAAATCATGGTCCTAAATTTAGCTGATAAATAGATAAAATAGACTGGCGCGAAGCGCCGAAATTTTTTGATATTTTTATGCCAAAATGAAATTCTTTAAACGCATGAGACGCGAATCTTTTGTGGACTTGTAATCATACATGGACAAAGGCCGGTCTTCCCATTTATACCGGCTGCCCAATTATTTGGCTAGTTGTCCTTGTACTAAATGGGTGCTTGATTGGTTGATTGATTGCTCAATGGTTAATTGGAAATTATTGATTGTTTGACTGATTATTGATTGGTTAGTCATTGATTGATTAGTTGATTAGCTGATTTTCAAATGGTTTTCACGTATTTTCCTGGATTCATATTCTATTTTCTAATGATTGACTGATTTTAGAGTCATTTTTGTCAATTTCCATCATTTTTCTTCTATTTCTTCAGAATTTCTAAATTTTCCATTGATACCGGCAGCTCTTCCGATTGATGCCAACCCGGTTCCCATTCATACCGGGTTGAATGAAGTTGCACGATTTGTCCATGTATGTTTGTAATGTCCCCTATGCCAAGCAGCTTCTAAAAACGCAATCTGTACAAAGCGCACAAATTTTCGGCATAATTTCGAATTTCTATTCACTAGAAATGTTTGCAAATAGGTAATCTTCTCATGCCGACAAACGCTTTGTAGCTGTTTCTTGCCATTAAGTTAAAATAATAGCCAAACTAGAATAAATCGGCGCGAAGCGCCGAATTTTTTTGTTAATATTCTGAACAAATCATCGAACGCCAACCGCATGGCTCCATTTCAAAAATTTGAAATTTTTCCCGGAAGGGCATTCCCCCGTTCCCCCTAGCTACGCCAGTGCCCGGGACATCCCTAGTTTATTCGGTCAAACGCAAAGCTAAGAATTTCACAGAGAAAGACAACACAATGACTACGAATGCGAATACACGGGCACACAGGCAACGGTCTATTGCAATTTTTGATTATAATATAAATAATATAATTTGTGATTATAGTTTATAATTATAATTACTTAGGTATAATAAAAATAACATAATCGCTACAATCAACCAATAGGACGATAATTGCAATAATCAATCAATAAACACAAAAGCAAATAAAAAGCAAGCAATCAACAATCAATCAATTCATGACTTTAGGACATTTTAGGTACCTTTCAGGCTGAAAATCGTGTCTAAAATCTGAAAATCTAGTTTTTATTTAAGATGACTGGGAAATCTTAGCCCGCACCCGTCAATCCGCGCCCTAGGTTTCCTGCACTCTGTCCGACAAGTTGTCGGGCCCCGAACTTTCATCTCTTAGTCAGATAATTTTGCATTTTCCAGAGTAATGAAACATTAACAATTTGGAACTTGCCTCATAGGCGTAGCCAGGAGTTTCCCCAGAGGAAAAGTCCAAAAAATTTTTTATTTCAAAGAGTACGTTTAAAAAATGCGTCCTGCATGTTGAAGAATGCTTTCTTTCAACTTTTTACATCGTCATGCATTAATTAAAATGTATATTGAAGTTTTTTTCTTCTGAAATGCATGTTTTACTACTCGGGTCGGCGGGCAGGACCTTTGATCAGAAAGAATGCAATGAGAAGCCTCTCTTCTGGGGCTCGGTGGGGAGTCTAGGTGGCGCGCTCAAGTAGTGATCGACCGGAGATCCGGCTCCGGCTCCGGCTAATCCGGCCATTTTTTCCACTCCGGTGCTCTGGCCGGAGGACATCCAAAAATCCGCCGGAGGCCGGAGAATTTGTATCTTTTTTTGCATAGTGACCGAACGTATTAATTGCTGACATTATGCTTACTAAATTTAGTCAGAGCACAATACAATAGCATAAAAAGGAAATAGCACCAAAAAAGTGTTTATCACCACCACAATCGTAAAATATTCATTTTTAGGAGGAAAGAAAATTGCTCTACTGATCGATTTATGCAATCGTTGTCAAAATCGCTGCAGTAAATTCCTGTTAACACTGGAACTCACAGAGTAGCATAAGATGCAGGCTGGCCTGCACTGAACATGCTGTACTGATTTTCCAGATAATGTTGCTGTCCATTCTATACGTCATATTCGCGGTTCAATGAATATCAGGGGCGGATTTAAGGGGGCGGGAGGGGGGGCGGCCGCCCCCTTGGCCAAAAATATTTGGCGAGATAAAGAACGGATATGCAATTTGCAATGATTTTTGGTCGTCAGTGAAAATAATTTCTCAAATTTTTACGGCGCTACGCGCCGGATGATACCTATTAATGACATTTGTTTACTTTCTTGGCGACCTGGAAGCACGATTTTTTTGTATTCGGCAAAGATTTTTCCCGATGTATAAAGACTTTTCGGGACCGTCTTTGTACATGTACAAAGATTTTTGGGAAGACAAGAACTGCTTAAAAGTCTAAAATTCGCAAAAATTTACGGCGCTTCGCGCCGAAATGAGTAATTGTGTCCTATATATTTTTATAATAGCGGAAATCGCATTTCGAAAGGAAATAATGTCAAAGTTTTGGGCGGTTTTAAGACGATTCTTAATGAGTTTTGCCCTCATAAACCCAGGAATTAGCTAAAAAACACTACCAAAGGTTGAACAACTCTTTTTACAAAATTTTTTTCAAAGTTTTTACCACACTAAAGTCGCTACCGTACTATATCATAGTACCCAAAAATTTGTGCGTACTAAATGTACGAAGACTTTTAGGGACCATCTTTGTACATGTACAAACGGACCTTGTACAAAAAAACACTGCCTGGAAGCCATTTTCTGTTCATGTAGGTTTCAAAACAATTTTAATAGCAGAAAGAGCTATTTTTGCATAATTTTCGGACCTTTTGAACAATTTGCCCGCCACCATTTTTTGAGAGACGAAATAAAGATACAGTATATATTATTTTATACATTATATTATATTATTTTGCAGCTATAAAGACAAGACGTCATAAGCTAGTTGTACGTAAAGTTTCGTTACTGCAGCTATTATGGATCGGCTAAAAACGGTGGCGGGAAAATTGTTCAAAAGGTCCTAGTTTTCTTCTATTTTCAATTAAAAATTTCGATGTTTCGCATCAAATACTATAAATACAGGAAGTCAATCAGTAAATCATGCTTCTAGACGTCTATCCGCTTTAATTTCACAAATTTTCAGGCGCTTCGCACCATATTTTTGTTAAAGTCAAAGAAATTTAATGATTTTTTTCGCACAAACTTGTCTAAAATATTAAAATTTTAAGAAAAATATTGCGGTAAAAAGTGATTTTATGTAAAGGTACACAATGTAAAACACCGAAAAAACGTCATTTCGCGCGTCAAGGGCAAATTTTTAGACCTATTTCTGACTGTTTTTGGAAAAGTTGGGATACCGCCCCCCTTAGGAAAATCCTAGATTCGCTACTGCTGAACATAGTATAGTATATGTAACGTACCTATGTATATATATACGCTCACACACAATCATGCTTTAACATCAAATATTGCCTATTGACGCCTTATTTAGGGCAGGCTATGGAGACGACAGCGTCTCAAATTGCTGCGTAAATTATCTAAAAATAGATGGGTACGATCAATGAATGTTTTTCACGTTTTATTCCTCATACACACTCATATAATCGTGCCATTTTTGATGTAGTCCATTTTACATTACTAACTGGCTGGTATGCAGTTGAGATGCATGTGAAATATAGTCTAGGTCTTGGTCACAAAGATGTCCGATCTATCCACATGTGTAAAATAATATTTCTCCGGCTCCGGCCTCCGGCTCCGGCCGGAGCAACATGGTCCAATCCGGCTCCGGCCGGATCTCCGGCTCCGGCCATTTTGGCCGCTACAGTCGATCACTACGCTCATGCGCCCCCAGTAAGGTTTAGGGCAGAACACCGGAAAATTTTGCAAAATAAGCACTAAAATCTTGAATTTTTTGTTCAAAAGACAAATGCTAAACATTAATAATAATAATAATAATAATAATATTTATTGGCTGAGTTACTTAAAATATTACAGTTCAGTTACCCAATAATGTAAAACGCGCACGCAAATGGAAACATTTGAGAACAACATGGGAATGACAAAACATAACTTGTCCACATGACTTCGATATACAAGAATTGTCAGCCGAATCAACAAAGCAATTTTATACGTTCTATATGATCTAATGCATGACACGTCGTGGTTACTGGTATACACAAAAAAATGAAAATCAAAAGGTGAAATTAAAGAGCTAAATAAACAAAAATTAACGAAACTTGTCAAATAAATGCAAAAAAGTAAAGCATACTAGTAAGTAAAGCCAAGGCGTACAGGCAATGCACTTACGTACGCCCCTTAAGAAATTCTAATAAGTTAAGCTTTGAAACCATAACCCTAAACTGTTTAAAATTTCTGCAGTCAGCAATACATTGTGGCAAAGTGTTCCAAATCCTAGCCAACCTGTTTGCAAAATCGTTCTTTCTACAATCCAAATGTGATTTTCTAATATACAACTTTTTGTCGTTATTTGACCTAGTACCCCTGTTAGGTGCAGATTCGAAAAAATCTGAAAAAAATTTTAAAAAACAACAGCCCACATTAAAGGTTTGCCCAATTCACGTCGCGATATTACTTTACTATTTTAATTATGAGTGACAAGCGATCAAGTACAAATTCTCAGTCGAAATCGTCTCCATTGGTATCTGCAAAGAAGGTCGAATCGTGCCTCAAATGTCACAATCCAGTTCGCGATAACAACATGGGCGTCAGATGTGATCTCTGCGAAATGTGGGGACATGCCAAGTGCTTTGGAATCGATCGCGGGACGTACAATGCTCTTAGTCATCTAAAGTCACAGAAGTTTTTCTGTGAAGGCTGCTTGCCAACGATTGATCGCCTTCTACAGTTAGAACAACGAAAGGAACTGATGGAAGCCCGCTTTAATGAACTTCAGGTAAAAATGGAAACTACGTTTTCTAAAACAAATCTCACTCCTGAAAAAAACTTTTCTCCTTCAAATCCTGCAACATCGGAAACCGCTGGGAACAGATTGATCGAAACGATAAACGAGTCGATCGAATTGGCGTCCAAAAGTAAAAATGCCGTTCTCTTTACTTGATTCCGACGATGACCTCTCAAACGTTCGCAAATTGCTGTCTTTTGCGCATGACGATAGAAAGCGTCGTCGGTAAAGCCATTGGACGTCTTGTATGTTTTCCGTGATGGTCCGGCAAACGACAACCAATCAAGGTTTCTTAAAGTCATTTGTGTTTCGAGCCAGGTAAAAACAAATTTTATCAACTTTATCAATAAGATCGTGAAGCCAGGTTACACCCACAAGAACTTACGAGCTAGACCTGATCTTACCTACAAGCAGCAGCAAAATGCACGGACTTTGCGCGATGAATCTAGTATTTTTCCACCCGGTTCTTTCTTTATTAATTATGCTAAAAGTCAAATTATTCACAAATCTGATAAATTTGTTTTATTTTCGCTAAATTCCATTAATTTATAGGTAATTTCACCCCAGCAAAAAAGAAAAATTTTTTACAATTGTGGCAGATCTTTAAATATTAATATAATCGACCCAAAAAAACGTTCCAAATTCTAACTGTGTAAATAAATTGTGTTCTATTTTGTTTAATTCGCGCAGTGTATGTACATAACAAAATTGCTGATTTGCATTTGCTTTTGAGTTCTTATACTTATGATTTGATTTTTATTACTGAAACATGGCTGACTGATACTTCCAGTGATTCTTTGTTAGTTGCAAATTTTGGTTATTCAGTTTTTAGAAATGATCGTGAAAGAAGAAGAAGAAAATTTATTCGGTAAAAGTATTAAAGAAAACATATAAAAAGTAGGTAAAAACGCATTGTCAATGTGAACATAATACACAATCTGCATAAAACAAAGTATGTGCATAAAGCAACAGATAATACGATGGTACCAGGAGCGTAAGGCACAATGCTCTTACGTACGCCCCTTAAGATAAACACTAAAATCAATTTCCGAAATCATATTCCTAAAAGCTATTGGGTTATTACAGTCAACTGTATTCTGCGGGAGAATGTTCCAAATTTTAGCCACCCTGTTCGCAAAGTCATGTTTTCTACAATCTAAACGTGATTGTTTGATGAACAGTTTCATGTTATTTACGTATCTAGTACTTCTATCAGGTGCAAGCTCAAAAAATTCATTAAATGTCAATATTTTGTGTTTAACAATTTTAAAGGCAAAAACAAGATCAGTGTGGATACGACGGGTTTCGAGTCGTTCTAAGTTTAGGATATTCAATCTTTCATCATACGATAAAGTTTTATTCCAAAATAATTTTTTTGTAAATTTTCTTTGTACTTTTTCAAGTCGTGTAATATCTCCAATTTGGTATGGATTCCAGACAACGGATCCGTATTCAAGGATAGGTCTAACGTATGTTTTAAAAGCTCTGATCATCAAATCGGTATTTTTTGAGACGAATGTTTTGTGTATTAAGGATGCGACTCTAGCAGCTTTAGACGCAATATTTGTACAATGAATGCCTGATGATAAATCATTAGATATGTAGATACCAAGGTCCTTCATACAATTTTCAGCATTTTTTAACTCAGATAGACCTAACTTATAGCCCACTTCCGGATTTCCGTAACCCAAATATAACGTTGCACATTTTTCGTAGCTAATTTTCAGTTGCCATTTATCGGCCCAAGAATGCAATGAATCAAGATCAGACTGTAACAGGATGGAATTTTCAGATTTGTTGAAAATTTTCAAATCGTCAGCAAACAGCATTATATTGCTATTTTTAATCGAATCTACTAAATCGTTTATAAAGATCAAAAATAACGTGGGACCCAGAACACTTCCTTGAGGAACACCGCTTATTACTGGCAATGAATTAGATATATGACCGTCAATTTTTACCTTCTGTGATCTGCCTGATAAAAATGATCGAATCCAGTTTAGCAAAACTCCAGAAATTCCCAAATATTCAACTTTCCGTAACAGTTTAGAATGAACAACAGAATCGAAGGCTTTACAAAAATCTACATAAACTATGTCAGTAGGAATCCGATTATCTAAATTCTTAGTCCAAATATTTTTGCATTTTAGTAATTGAGAATCACACGATTTGTTTTTCATAAAACCGAATTGCTGTGGGTTCAACAAATTGTTTCGATTAAAATAGTTTATGATACAATCATTTATTATTGACTCCATAATTTTGCAAAAAATACACGTGAGTGAAATTGGTCTAAAATTTTCTACGGAATGGGGGTTCCCTTTTTTAAAAACTGGGGTTACCAAGGCTTCTAACCAGGACTTGGGAAGTTTTCCAGTTCTATAAGAGACTTCAAAAATTGTAGACAGGGGAGCAATCAAAACATCACGAATTTGTTTTATAAAGTATGCGCAAAACCCATCGGGATCAACAGAATATGTGGGTTTTAGCTTATTCAACGCCAAAGAAATTATCGAATATTCAAAAGCAACTTCCGGACGATCTGTTACGTTTACGCGATTCACATTATCTGGAATTTCATGATTGTCTAAAGTGAAAACCGATCCAAAAAATGTATTAAAAGCATCTGCCTTGATTGATTGGTCGGATACGATTTGACCATTAACCTCTAAATCGGGAATTAAGCGCTTCAAGTTTAGCCGAGTATTGACAAAACTGTAAAACTTTTTCAAATTAGAACCATTTTTTAGTAAATTTTCTTCCTCTTTACAGCAAAATGAAGCTACCGCATCATTCACATCATTACAGATGTTTTTGTATCGATTTTTCAAATTCGGATTTTTCTTAAGATTTCTCCAAATTTTTAACTTTTTCTTCTGAAGACACAAAATATTTTTGGGAAACTTTTTATTTTTAATGGGATGCTTCTTAAAAGGAACATGGGATTTAATGGCTTCAGTTAAATTAGTAGAAAAAGCTTTATAAAAATCGTCAATGTTTACACAGTTTGAAAAAACATCAGGCCAGCTTATTATGGATAAATCACGAATAATCAAGTTATAATCAGCTCTTTTAAAGTCGAGGTTTCGTGTGTTATGATTTTCCTTAAGTTCTATAGGAGTGGATATATTGAACTCAACTGAGTCGTGATCACTAGATGCAAAAGGTGGCAAATGTTGTATATCGAATATGGATGACTTGTCTGAGCAAAAAACTAAATCCAGTATATTATTACCTAATGTTGGTTGACGTATGAACTGGTGTAATCCGACCTGATTCACAAAATCAAAAAAATGTGAAGAGATACTATTTTCAGCAAGTAAAAAATGTTTGTTCCATTTTATTTCTGGAAAGTTAAAATCCCCCAATAATACGATGATCCTAGGAGTTCTACAAGACCATTCTAAATATTCGAGAAGTTGGTTGTTCATTTCATTATTCAGCAAAGGACTTCTGTAACAAAGCACAAATCGATATTTTGTATTGAGAACGTCAAAATCACAAACAACGGTTTCTTGTTGCATATAAATGTCAGGAATGTTCAAATTTTTGAGTTTTAGCTTATTATTGTATATGATTGCAACACCACCTCCAACTCTATTTTCACGATCATGGCGGATAACACTATAATCAAAGTTTAGCAATAATAAGGAATTTGGAAAAGAATCGTTAAGCCAAGACTCTGTAATAAATATGAGGTTATAAATCGACTGAGAGAGTAAACAATGAAGTTGACCGATTTTATTACCTAAGCTTCTGGCGTTAATTAGTATGCATTTCAATGATTGGCGACCAGGGAGACCAGTATTTTGAGGTATAAGTGTTTTATTGATTTTTTCTAAATTAACATTAATTTCAGGTTTTTCAGTACTGTCCAGAAAATTTGAAAGGGGCGTACGTCTTTAATGATTAATAAAATTGGACGAATACAATGAAAAAACTGGCGAATGGCTCGTCTTACAAATTATGGCCTTGCGCTTATAATCAATATAATGAGAATCCTGATCAAACACTTTCAACTTATCGCGCAAATTTCGCCCATCCACCCGCTGTTGAAAGGTGAGATCCGGCCTGGCGCGCAAATCCTTGTACTCGAGATCCTCTAATTTCACAACTTTGTTTATGTATGCGATAAAAGCGTCCCTCACCTTTGACGTGGCACAGATCACCTTCAAAAAACGTGGACTACCATCCTCGTTGGCTGGCCCATCGCGGAAAACGTGCTGGATGTCAAAAGGCGTGACGGAATTGTATCCCTCGCTCGTCCTGATGGTCATCAACTTCCGGACAGAGGTCAGGTCGTTGACCGAGTCGGGCAGCCCGAAAAGAACCGCGTTGTGTCGCTTCATCTGCGCCTCCAAAACCGACTCCACCGTTTGGGCGAGCACCCTGCTGTCGAATGGCGGAAAAGATGCTGGCTGGGCCATGGGGAACAAGGGCGGCGGTCGAGCGGTTGGAAGCGGCGGCAGTTGTGTTTGTGCCGGAAAAGGATTGTTGTTAGCAATGGAAAAATTGAGTTTAGTGTCTAGTTTTACCTCTAGTTCACGGAAGCGGGCCTCCATGTCGTCCATACGTTTTTCCATGGAAATCAGGTGATCTATCTTGGGTACGCAATTCGGGCAGAAGAATTTTGTGGATTTGGCGCCGCATTTTTTGAGCGCGTTGTAGGCAGCCTGGTCCAATCCCATGCACTTCAGGTGTCCCCACAGGTCGCAATAGTCGCACTGGACGCCCGCCGAGCGATCACCGGCCTTAAATAAATTGCTGCACAAATGACACTTTTCGGCCGATTTGGACGTTGTATCCGCAGCTTTATCGATCTTTGACGAATCGACCGGTTTGGAGTTAAAGCTCGGCATAATTAATAATATCGGAATCCTTGATAACTTTAACGTATGGGTGAAAAAAGAGTAGGCGGAGGGATCTGTATTATCTCCAAAAAAATTTGTCTCTGAGATTAGTCGATACTTTCTCAATTAACTGTACTGCTGAAATTATTGCCTGCGATCTTTTTATTGCTTCTATTACATATAGGTTCATTTTGAGCTATAGACCTCCTAATTATTCTCTACACAACAAACAAAATCAAGATTTTTTAAATATTTTAAATATATTGCTTGATTGTAATAAAACCCTTATTGTTTTAGGTGATTTTTATCTACCGGATAATAAATGGAATAAAACTGATGTATTATCTGAAAATAGCATGTCTTTCAATTTTTTCGATACCGTTAATAGTTATGGATTATATCAACATGTACATCACCCTACCTTGGGTCAAAATATTCTAGATTTAATATTTACATGTGATAAATCATTGATTATTGATTGCAAAACAAGACCTCCTTTTGCTACAAGTGATCATGATTCTGTTATTTTCAAAATTTTACTACCGTTTGAAGTCAGGCGACAAGTAGCTTTGAAACGTAATTTTGCAAAAGCTGATTATGAATCTATGTTTACTTTTCTTGCCGACATCCAGTGGCCATTGATCTTTTCTACTTGTGTGACAGTAGACGATTTTTATAATCGTTTTTTATCGGTGATGCAATATCTTATAGATTCTTTTGTTCCGTTTTCCAAACCTGGCAGAGTTAATAAATATCCCAAGAATATAAGACGACTGTTGTCGAAGAAAACATTTACCCGCACACACTAATGGGGGTATAAATTACATGGTGTTATCAATTACCTACTTCATGATTTTATGTAAATGTCCTTTAAACTTATGCTATTTACTTTATATTCTACACTATAATGAAACACATCCGCATGCCTGTTTTTTATTCCATATAGTCTGTTTCATTGTACTTTGAACGTCCCACATTTACCCGCACCCACCTCATGGGGGTAAAAATTACCTACTTCCTGGTCCTTTACACTAATGTAATGATATCAGGCCCGTATCCAGGATTTTGTTTCGGGGGGGGGGGCACACACTACCAAAATTTTTAAAAAACATAAGGGTGGACCAAAGGATGAATTTCGCAAATTCTTTCAAGAAATGGCAACATAAATGATGAGAATGTTGACTACAACCAGGGGCACTTCTACAGAGTAGTGATTTATGGTTATTGATTTTTTCAAACTTCGTAATTTTGTAGGTTTATGTTGGTGGTATTACTCCCGCCTAGGTCGATTTCGCTCCCGCTTAGGACGGTATTGCTCCCACTTGGGCGGAGATACAAGCGTTAATATGTCTTGATAACGTCATAAAAATCACTATTCTGTAGAAGTACTAAGCTAGGATTTCTCCATTGGAACTTTGTTAATAAGTAGTTTTTAATTAATTTTTTAGTCATGACAAAAAGTGAATCATATCCATTCTACTAAAAGTAAAAATAATAAAAACAGTGTAGGATGAGATGAGTGAAAGTAATGCTTTGCATAATACACCTCTTTTTCAGTTCATATTATGCAGTATGACTGAGCGAGCTTGACCATGCACACACACAACACACACACACATACAGTCTGCTGAACCTTGTGGTTTTCACTTAACAAATTTCAACCATTGTAAATCGACGATTGCGTTTTATGTGAGCTGTCAGTTTACGGCAGCAAGCAATCTTAAAAGAAAGAGCAATGTGAAATGAAGTAGGAGGTGCGCAACGGAGCTATTTTAACTTTCGTGAACAAAATATCATATAAACACAAAACACTAACCTTCATTATTAGCTTAATAACATGAGT
Source organism: Mermis nigrescens (assembly GCA_036768485.1). Lineage (NCBI taxonomy): Eukaryota > Metazoa > Nematoda > Enoplea > Mermithida > Mermithidae > Mermis > Mermis nigrescens. The sequence goes on from JAVLUZ010000056.1 coordinate 5,428,205, forward strand.
TCGGCGCGAAGCGCGAAAAGTTTTGCAATTTTTACCAAAATACCAAAGGGGGAGTAAAGGAAAAAATTATCTTCAGATTTAATTTCGGGGGGGGGGCACGTGCCCCTATCCCCCCTGAATACGGGCCTGGATGATATGTTACAGTATAATGAGTTACGAGGAGTCAAACACATCCGCATGTCTCTTTATTATTCCAAATAAACTTATCACATGACTAATCGGTTCAGGATCGCTTCACTCTTTCTCTAATTCTGCTTCGCCTTTCCTCTGTCATATTTCCATCAGCTTTGCAGCTTGAACGTTCCGGTTTTCTTTCCGCGGCTGCCACTTGGCTGGTCTTCGTTTGTTCTAACACCTCTATGCTTCTCCTATCGCGGTTCGCTGGTTCCGAAACTCATTTTTCTCGAATGATACCCATGCATTTGCAAATCAGATCTATTTAGAAAAATTTCGACTTGATTGTAAAAAGTATTGTTTTGCTACTAGATCAGCTAGAATTTGGAACGATCCTCCACAATATATTCGAAGTTCTCCAAATGTAGAGACATTTAAGAGAAATTTGAAAAAGATTGATTTCGGGAATTTTTTGATGGGGCACACGTGAGCGCAATCTATTTGCCTGTGTGTCCAGGACATTTCGCATTTTATTTTATTTTCCTTGCGATTTTTGTTTTACCCTTGCTTTTTTTTCCGAATGAAGTATTAGTATTAGTATTAGTATCTTTCTAATTTTATTAGGGGAATGCATCACTTTATGATGCGTATGTCCGTTTGCTCAGTTGTCGTTTTGCTATGTAGTTTTATCTGATTTTGTATAGTGACTAGTCATACCTATTCCTTCTGAAGACAGTGTTGCCAACTCGAAATTTAAAAAAAACCAAAAATTCCTCACGAAAAACCCACAACCTGTACAAAGTATAGGCAAGTTGTCTAAAAAACCCAAAGGCTTTTCAAAACACCTTATTCATACAGTTAAGCATGGGAGCGAAAAACTCTAAAGCTAAAAATATTTTGCCGTGTTTATGTGTGTTTTACCTGTTTCATTGACTTTGCAATAAAATTTGTATAAAAAAGCCACAATGGAAGCGGCTCTAAAAAATCGCCGCGGGCCCCACAAAAACTGCCACCCTCCCTGTGGTTAAGCATCGGACTGAAAAACTTCCAAAAAATCAAGAATCAAGAAACTGCCAAAACGGAAGGAAAATTGCCAATCTGGGAACTGCATATCTAAGGACTCACAGTACAACAGCTTGGCGCTTTACAAAAACATATACGAAAATACTTTGGTTGAATAATTTCTATATGATCCTTCGTGGAAGTTAGCCAGCATACGTATATGTGAGTGTACGAATATTTAGTCTGCTTTTAACCAAGTGCATGAAATCGCGTGATAAGCAAATTGTACATCAGATTAATGCAATATTTGCAATCTTTCAGCTAATCGACAACTACAGCTATTTAATTTTAGGACATTCCCACACTTTTATGAGACCGCTTATATCAGGGAGGTACATGAGTAGTCATTAAATTCATAAAAATCATCAGAAGGTAAGAGCTATATGACTTTTCTTGTATACAACTAAATAAATTCTGCACAGCTCAGCAAGTCCTATCTAAAGGATAATATTTAAGTACAGAGAAGTTACTGTAGTTATGATGCTAATAATATTTATCAGCCAATTACCACTACCGTAGACTAAGACAATGCAACAAAAAGTTACATGAAAGAAGGATTTAACGAAAGATAATGTCGAAAGAACGAAAGAAAGTTTACAGCATCGCTAATATTGGCCGAAACGTACAGGCAGATCGCGCTCACATATGCCCCTTTAGGAACTCATCTAAACAAAGTTAACAACAACAACAACAACAAAGATTTATTGCAAAACGTACAAGACATGGTAAAAATAAAGACACAGCGTACGATACAAAGATATGATAAAACGATATATGACTAAAACGTCAGCAACGGGACACGCAGTCACGAACGTGAAAACTTACACGTGCCCCTTCAGATGAACAGAAAAATCAAAAGCATTTAGTTTGCGTTTAAAAATTTCTAAACTAGGTGAATTTACAACATCAACTGGAAGTGAATTCCACAGATTCACATATCTATGACTGAAATCATACTTGAGAATATCTGAACGAGCTACTGGAACAGTCAGTTTAAGGTTATTGACAGAGCGAGTATAGTTGCGATTAAATGCGAAAAACTCGTCACAGAGAATGTGTGATTTTCCATTAATAATCTGATAGTAAAAGGATAAAGCAAAACGAATACGGCGTATTTCGAGACGTTCTAACGACAGACTTTTTAAACGATCATTATATGACAAACCACTGTTAAAACCAAAAATACAACGGGTAAACTTGCGCTGAACTCGCTCGATACGATCAATATCTCGAATACGATAAGGACTCCAAACGGTACAGCAGTACTCTAAAAGCGGACGAACATATACAACAAAAGCACGAGACAAAATTTTATGATCACGAGAGAAGAATAACTTCAGTATCAGACTGGATCGCTGAGAAGCTTTTTTAATCACTTCATGATAGTGCTGCTGAAATTTCAAATTTTGAGACATTAGAACACCTAAATCGCGGACACAGTCAGAATCAGAAGGTAAAAGTTGATTTCCAATAAAATATTGATGTTTAGGATTATTATAACCCATGTACAAAACTGAGCATTTATCAATAGATATCTGAAGCTGCCATTCACGCGACCATGTATAAAGCTTATTAAGGTCGTTTTGAAGTATAGTTTTAGAAGAGGACAAATTATACATTTTAACATCGTCAGCAAATAACCGAATACGACTACTCATATTATCACATAAATCATTAATGTAAATCAGAAAAAGGGTTGGCCCTATCACGCTCCCTTGCGGGACGCCGCTAGTTACATTAAAGCTATCTGAAAAAGAACTATTAACAACAACGCACTGAGATCGAGAGGATAAAAAAGATTTAAGCCAGTTGAAAAGAAAACCATTTAGACCATATGCAGAAAGTTTATGAAGTAATTTTGTGTGCGATAAAGAATCGAAAGCTTTTTTAAAGTCGATAAAAATTACATCTACAGTAGATTTTCTATCAATAAATTTTGCCCATTCGTTTTTACACTTTAGCAATTGCATTTCACATGATCGACCTTTTAAAAATCCAAATTGGAGAGGAGAAAGTAAATTATTTATATTTAAGTAATCCAGAATCTTTTTATTAACAATTTTTTCCATAATTTTACAAGGAGAGCAACACAACGAAATCGGACGATAATTTTCTACACAAGCAGAATCACCTTTATTTTTGAAAACTGGAATTACGTTTGCTTGATACCACAATTTTGGAATTGAACCTGATCGAAAAGAAGTTTCAAAGATAGAAGCAAGAGGAGGAGAAAGCAAATAACTTAGTTTTTTAATAAAAAATGAGCATAGGCCATCAGGGCCACATGCAGTACTTGGTTTAGATTCGCGAATAGCTCTGTAAACGGTGTCTACATCGAAATTCATTTCTGCTAACGAAGAAAAAGTACGAGCCTGAAAAACAGGAAGATTTTGATCATCAACAGTGAAAACAGAGGCAAAATATGAGTTAAAATGATTAGCTTTTACATGATCGTCATCTAATTCAATACCATTAGATAAAGTCAGGGGAAATGAACTTTTCCTGATTTTTAAACGAGAATTAACAAAATTGTAAAAGTTACGGATATCGCCTGATTTCAAAACTTCTAATTCTTCTTTAGCGTAAAAATTTTTGGTTTCTCTTTTTATAGATTTGCAGAAACTAGAATAGATAGTTCGATTTATTCGAGTTTTGAACTTTTTGTAATTTTTCCATAATTTAAGTTTTTTTAAATATAACTTACGGATGTGTTTAGGAAATACTTTCTTAAAATTTTTATGTACTTTTTTAGGTATTAGATCAGAACTAATAGTTTGAAGAACTGAAACAAAAACATTATACATATCATCTGCCGAAGTACACTGATTAAATAAATCGGGCCAAGAAACAGTGGCTAATCGCATAGAAATTAACTCGTAATTGGCTTTTCGAAAATTTAAACAAGAGGGCATGTGATTTGTCTCTTCGTACCCTTGAATTTCGAAAGCAATAGAATTATGATCACTAACAGAAAAAGGAGGTGATATCTTCACGTTAATGGCTTGATTAAGTGAAAAAAGCAAATCTAATATATTATTATCGTGAGTTGGACTACGGATTAGTTGCTCCAAACCAGTTGTACAGAAGGTGTCATAAAATAAAGTATTGATGGGATCAGAAGGAAAGGTGTTGGAGACCCAATTAATTTTAGGAAGATTAAAATCACCAACAATTAATAAAGGATAAGATACATTAGAAGCCCATTCAATAGAATTACAAAGACTTTCAGCATACATAATATCATAAGTAGGAGGACGATAAGCTAGAATAAATCTAGTTTTGAAATCAGTATTGCATAAATCAAAAATTAAAATTTCACAGGCAGGAAAATTGATAGGAATTTTGATGTGTTTAATATGTAGATTATTATTAGCAAAAACTATAAGTCCACCCCCACGTTTATTTAACCGATCACATCGAATAATTTGGTAATTATTTGAACTGCAAAGTAGACTATCTGGAATTTCAGGATAAAGCCAAGATTCACAACAAAGTATTATTTCAAACTGTTTGCTATTTAGTAACAGTTTTAAATCACCTAGCTTATTTAACAAACTTCTTGAATTGAAATACAGAACTTTTAAACGCAAAGTACGAGAAAGGGGCGCGACTACCTAGGTGAAGAGTTGGTTATTAATATTACGGTTCGGTTTGCATTTAACACAATCGGCGCGAAAATCGATAAAAAGACCTTCTTCACCTCGAGATTTACGATCGTTGAGCTCGGAAACCAGTTCGCGTTGACGTTTTCTTTGAAGGAATGATAAATCAGGACGGCACCGCAAACGCGAAAGTTGGTCTTTGGATTTAACGCGGACTGTCTTATTGATCAAGGAAACGAAGCGATGCCTTGCCTGAACCGACGCTAGGCAAACTTTGACAAACTGGACGCGGTTTTCGTGAATGGGACCATCACGAAAGACGCGTGTAACATCAGATGATACTAGATCATGACCATCAGAATGAGAATCGATTAGCCGTTTGACCTGATCAATGTCCTCAACACTGTTCGATAAAGGCAAGTTAAACAGAACAGCATTACATTTCTTAGAATCTCTTTCGATAGCATCATTAATCAGAGCAGATAGTTCGTTTTTATCATAATTGGTAGGAGAATTTCGAGAATGTTCAAGACGATCAACTTTCTTTTCTAAATCGGCAAGCTTAGTAGCAAAATCATCTAAGCGACGTTCAATATGCAAATATTTTTTCACAATTGGTTTACAGTGGAAACAATAGAAAGTGGAATCGGGCTTTGAATAAGTTTCATAATCATGATCATTAACTTTCAAACAAGAAGTATGACCCCAACGGTCGCAAAAATCGCATAATAAGGCAGTGTCGTCATCAGAAACTAACTTGTAGCAAATGATACAATCACAAGAATTATCGTTCGTATCATCAAGTAAATCAAAGTTGGACCTTCGAGATGGTGACTTAGAACGTAGGCTGGTATCCGTGATCTTCGGTACGCCATTTTTTTTACCCATGGTCGAAATATGTAGGTATGTAGAGTTGAAATATTGATCAAATTAATTAGAAGTAACGCATTGCGGCTCTTCAGCTCGATTAGTCGCCACGCTCCTTTAAAGTGTGGGTATAAACCGATGCTTTGGGGCAAAGTAATCCAAATTCTAGCCGTCCTGTTTGCAAAGTCGGTTTTCCTACAGTCTAAATGAAATTTTCGGATAAAAGCTTATCACTTACCGATATGATACCCCTTTTTTGTCCCCGTTTTTCCACATTCAGGAGTTATTGTGAACCGAAATTTAGGGATGTGGAAAGAAATTTTGGGCTTGATTCACATTGTGGAAATTTTTTTTAATGCAATAATGCGTTCTAGAAGGGTACAATTCCAAAATGTTCCGGCGCTTCGCGTCGCGTTTTATGCAGGGTTGGCGAGGCTGGGTTTTTCGAATCTGGATTTTTTGGGTGCAAAAAATTATTGTGTCTTAGGTTTTTTTGTCCACAGGTTACCAATTTTTCAAATAGACTGAAAAAACATAAATTTTATCACTCGTCTGATACAAAAATCAAATATAACTCTTTTTATAAAAAATTGGATGTTGAAAAAAAATTGGATGATGTTGAATTTCAATTATGCATTTATATGACATTTGTCTTTTTCCTTATTATTTGTATTGTAATGTGTACGTATATTTTAAATTTGTACGTGTATTTTGTAGACCAAATAAATCTTTCTTTCTTTCTTTCTTTAATTAAAAATTTCTCTGCTTCTGAAGAAATAAATCTTTCTGACAAAAATTTAAAATCCTTTTATAAATTTGTCAATAATCGGTTGGCCCGATTCTTTTTGTTTTATTCATAAATGACATTAGCGACCGCTTAAATAGCAAAGTTTGCCTTTTTGCCGATGGCGTCAAGCTTTATAATTTATCTAGCAATCACACCCAACTTCAAGATGATATCGCTAAACTTCGTAGTCTGGTCCAAGGATTGGCAGTTAAAAATTGCTACTGAAAAATGCTACGCGTTATATCTAGGTTTTGGAAATCCCAAGCATTCTTATAGAATTTCTGACCTGACTGTAGAACAGAGTGTAAATTCTGTAAAGGATTTGGGTGTTTACGTATCAAGTAAACTTGATTTTAATTTCCACTATAATGATATAACGCGTAGAGCTTATGCTAGGGCTATGCTAATATCGAAATCATTTGCTTCTAAAAATAAACTAAATATGTCTAGGGCTTTTACTGCTTACGTCAGACCGCTTCTTGAGTATTGTAGCACTGTTTGGAATCCATACCGTAAGACCCTTGCTTCAATGATCGAAAATCTTCAAAGGAAATTTACACGTAAAATTATTGGATTTCGGGGACTTTCTTATGCTGAAAGACTCAGTTCCTTTGAATTGGATAGCCTGGAGATTCGCAGATTGCGTAGTGATCTGTGTATGATGTATCAGATATTGAGTGGTAGATGCGTTTTGCAGCAAGCCGACTTTTTTACTTTTTGTGAAAACAGCACGCGTGCTCAAAATTCAATGAAATGTGAATGCACTCCTTTTCGGCTTGATGTTCGTGGGTATGATTTATCCAATAGATGGATTCACGTATGGAATTCTCTCCCTGAAGCTGTTGTAAGATCTCCTAGTGTTGCTTTGCTTCCCTCCGTGAAAAGTTGAAAAAGTTGATCTAACGGGGTATTTGCTAGGGGGCGTGTTCTAAGTGCATAATTTATTCAGCCTGCGCGCCTACCTTCGTCTTTTGCACTAATCTCGTATAAATGTACTTTAATTAATAATTTCTTGCTTTTAGAATATGTGATTTTGTATGATGATTCATGTCGAATGTTTATTTATAATTGTATTTCATTGTATATTAATGTTTCTTTTCTTATTGTGTTCTTTTTTTGTGCGACGGGAATAAAATATTTGTATTGTATTGAATAATCATCGCTCTTTTCCACCTCTTCTTCATGACCATAAAATCGCCGCCTTCATATTCGTCGCCTTCATATTTGCTTATGTATGATGTATCAAATTATTAGTCAAAAATCTTGTCTTCCCATGACAGATTTTTTTGTGCTTAATCAAAATACTACTCGCTGCACAAATCGTTTCAAGCTAGTTGTTCCTCTTGTCCGTTCTAATTTACAAAAATTTGACTTTTTCTATAAGTATATCTCAGTTTGGAATCACCTACCTGATTTTGTAGTCTCTTCCCCTAACTTAAATATATTCAAATCTAGATTAATTGATATCGACTTATCCAAATTTATTATAGGGCGGGCTTAAATCGTCATTTTCATGACTCGCTCATCGCCTTTTGCTGTACGCTTTTATTCTTTTGACCGTACGTTTTATTACTCTTTCACATCCCTCGTAATTGTCGCGTTTCAGTAATAAATTATTTCATTCATTCATTCATTCATAGAAAAGGTAAATTTGTTTAACAACTACTTTTCTTCTGTTTTTTCTGTTGATAATAATCATCTTCCTCTTTTAGTTTCGATGACTGGGTTTGCATTGCAAACCATTCATTTTGACGCTTGGAACGTGCAACTGGTTTTAAATCAAAGAAAAGGTTCTTTTTCTATTGGTCCCGACGGACTCTGTCATTTTTCTTGAAAAAACTTTCAAATTATCTTGCTGAGCCTTTAGCAAGTATATTTAATGTTTCTTTTTTAACTAGCACTATCCCCAATTTATGGAAATTGGCAAATGTAACTCCAGTCTTTAAAAAAAGGTGACGCAGCTTTAGTGAGTAATTACAGGCCGATTTCTATTTGCTGCTCATCAAGTAAAATCATGGCAAATTTGATTAATTCAAAAATTATCGATTTCCTCACTACAAACAGACTCTTATCTTCTTCTCAGTTTGGTTTTCTGAAATCTAAGTCTTGTGAATTACAACTACTTAAATGGAAACACAGCTGGACGGTATCTTTGAGTAATAGGACTCTTGTCGATGTAGCTTACATCGAATTTTCTAAAGCTTTTGATAAAATCCCGTTATCTAAGCTTTTATATAAGCTCTCAAAATATGGAATAAAAGGTCTACTTTTTAATTGGCTTGATTCCTTTTTACATGGTCGGTCTCAGCGTGTTTGTATTGACGGAGTTTTTTCTGATTTCATGCCTGTTGGCAGTAGTGTCCCCTAAGGTACTCGTAGTTGTATTAGGCCTACCTTATTCTTAATTTATGTTAATGACCTATGCAATTTGATTGAATATAGTAAAATTTACCTCTTTGCCGATGATGTCAAAATCTTCGGTTTATCTTCTGATTATCATTTATACAAAGAGATCTGGATAATATTTATACTTGGTCTATTAATTGGCAACTTCCTGTTGCTACGGAAAAATGTGCAGTATTGCATCTCGGTAAAAATAATCCAAAAAGCTTTGTTCTCTCAATAATATAACTATTCTAAATGACATTAGTTCCGTTCGTGATCTGGGTGTTTATATTTCTCATAATCTTAATTGTAAGGAACATTTAAATCATATAATTAAAAAAGCTGTTTCTCGTTGTTTCCTAATACACAAAGCTGTTCTTTCTCGTGATAAAGATATTTTAGTTAAGGCCTATACTTTTTATGTAAGACCCATGCTTCAGTTTTCTGTTTCTGTATGGAATCCATATTATGCAAATGATATAAATCGTCTTGAAAATGTTCAGCGTAAATTTACTAAACGTCTTTTTGGTTTTCATAGTAATTTATCCTATCCTGAACGCCTGAAGCTTCTTAACCTGCCTTCTTTAGAACTTCGTCGTCTTCACATATGTCTAAGTCTAATGTAACGGTTTATCTTGTATTGATGCTGATGAATTTTTTATTTTTAGTTCCAGCAAAACTCGAGCAACAAACTGCCGTAAACTTAAGTTACCAGTTGTCCGTTCAAATGCTCACCTAAACGACTTTTCCCAGCGCTATTTGAAAATTTGGAACTCTTTACCTGATCAAATAGTCGCTTCCACACCTGGGCGTGGGGGCTGTTTGGGGGGTATGCGCCCCCCAGAAACCAAAATACCCCCCCCCCCAGAATTCAATTTTTGAAAATTTTTTCCGTTTTTTTCGCAATTTTTTGATGCCAATGGATAGTGCTTGATGAGAAACGTCGAAAAATGGTGTTTTTATCGCCATACCACCATTTTTAAGGCCATTTTTCGACCTTCAAAAAAATCTTGCACCCCCCCCTGAATTTTCTTGCTGCCCACGTATGGTCGCTTCTCCCAACCTTTGTTTGTTCAAAAAAGAGCTGAACATTGATTTTACAGTTTTATTGTCGGGGCATACCTAGTTGTATCACACTCGTGATCTGTATGTCCTTTTGTTCAGTCGCTGTTTCATCATGTATTCGTGTTTTACCATATTTCGTGCATTTTTCTGGACAATAAATATTTTCTTGTCTTGTCTTGTCTTCCAAATTTGAGGAATAGGATTCCTGTTGATGTAGGTTAGATCGACTTTTCCAAAGTTTCCGATAAAATTTTGTTATTTAAACTTTTATATAAGCTCTAAAAATACGGAATAAAAGGTCTACTTTTTAATAGGCTCAATTCCTTTTTACATGGTCGGTCTCAGCGTGTTTGTATTAAAGGAGTTTTTTCTGACTTCATGCCTGTTGGCAGTGGTGTCCCCCAAGGTAGTTGTATTAGTCCTACTTTATTCTTAATTTATGTAAATGGCCTATGCTACTTGATTAAATTTACTACAATTCACCTTTTTGCCAATGATGTTTAAATCTTTGATCCATCTTCTGATTATCATTTAATACAAAAAAATCTGGATAATATTTATAATATTTAATTGGCAACTTTCTGTTGCTAAGGAAAAATGTGTATTTCTACATCTTGGTGAAAATAATCCAAAAAAGCTTTATTCTTTGAATAATATAAATATTTCAAATGTCATTAGTTCCGTTCGTGATCTGGGTGTTTATGATACCCATAATCTCAATTTTAAGGAACATTTAAATCACATAATTAAAAAAGCTGTTTCTCGTTATTTTCTAATACACAAAGCTTTTCTTTCTCGTGATAAAGATATTTTAGTTAGGGCCTGTACTACATATGTAAGACCCATGCTTGAGCTTTCTGTTTCTGAATAAATTCCATATTATGCAAATGATATAAATCGTGTTGAAAATGTCCAACGTAAATTTACTAAAAGTCTTTTTGGTTTTCATAGCAATTTATCCTATCTTGAACGCCTGAGGCTTCTTAGCCTACCTTCATTAGAACTTCGTCGTCTCCACATATGTCTATGTCCCATGTATCAAATTATTAACGGTTTATATTGTATTGATGCTAATGAATTTTCCATTTTTAGTGTCGGCATAACCCGATCCGAAAACCGTCGCAAACTTACGGTGCCAGTTGTCCGTTCCAATGCTCATCTCAACGATTTTTCCCAAGGCTACCTCAAAATTTGGAACTCCTTACCTGATCATGTGGTCGCTTCTCCTAACATTTGTTCGTTCAAAAAAGAGCTCCTGAACATTGATTTTACAATTTTATTGTTGGGGCGTACCTTGTTGTATCACTTCCGTGATCTGTATGTCCTTTTGTTAAGTCACTGTTTTATCATGTATTCGTGTTTTATCAAATTTCGTGTATTTTCCTGGACTTACCAGCCCTTCCCGCTGGATTGAATTAATCTTGATTTAATCTCCATGGATTAACGGACAATTTTTGTAATGCGAAAATGCATTTTAGAGGTAAAATTTTGAATTTTCCGGCGCTTCACGCTAGATTGATTTAATTTAATTATTGCTATTGATGTTTAGGCCGCGCCGATTCCAGCAATTTTATGGCAAAAATGCGTTTCAGAGAGGTAAAATTTCGTAGATTTCTGGCGCTTCGCGCCATACACACATTTTTGGACCATATTTTGTTCAATCTACTCAATTTTTTTAATTTTCGTGGAACTTTTTTACGTTTTTATGTTCTAGAAATATCTAGCATTGTCTGGAAACGTCAAAAAACTGTGTTTGACGTGTACCCATCGTTTTTAGCCCCCTAACAATGTAGAAAAAAGGAAAATGTGGTAAAAAGCTACTAGTCGTTTATATTCCCATCCGGATTTTCATCGTTTTTCTACTCAAACATTCCTTTTTTCCCTAGAATCGGACATAAAATCAGAAGGTCCTAGGTTAGAATCCCAGAAATTCAAAAAATTCATAAATATGTCTATCAGTCTTGCTTCTTGTACGGATCTCATTTTCTGAATATAACCTGCAAAAAGAAGACATAGATGCAAAACATACTTTAGGTTATACAAAGAAAAGATTGAATTGGAGTGTTTTGACTGAGCGTTAGGAATCAAATATACATATTACAATTGATAATCGTGAAATTCGGCGTGTTTGCAATTTTTTGATAAAAAAGCAAGAGGGTAGTAAAGAAAAAATCGCTCAAATTTCATTTCGGGAGAGGGCACAGCACGTGCCCTCCCCTACTTCCCCTCCTGGATACGGGCCTGAACATAGTATGCAAATCGATATCAAATACGGATGATCACCTACTAGTAACGGAATATGCGAGTCAATAGAATGACGAATTCCACTATCACGCATTTATACCTACCCATTGTATTCCCGCTTTATAAACAAATATTAATTAAACCTATTTTATATCTCATATTTGCATATTTGTCTGTATGATGTAATGTAACAAATTGTAACTCTAAGATCTTGCCTTGTCATGACCAATTTTTTGCGTTTAACAAAAATACTACTCGCACTTCGCAGTACAAATTGCTTTAAGCTAAAAAAATAACTCCAATTGCTTCAAGCTAGTTGAGCCGTTCGCTCTAATTTACAAAAATTCAATTTTTTTGGTTAGTACCTACTTATATTTTTGTTTGGGAATAACTTACCTACCTGATTTTATAGTTTCTTCATTTTACTTGAATACCTACCTATATTTAAATCTATGCTAACTGACGTCGACTTATCTAAGTGTTTGCAAGGACAAGTGTAAGTAAATTATCGCTATCGTGACTCGCTTGTCTCCTTTTACATTACGTCGCTCGTTTTATTTCCTTTTTTGAATTACTTGTAATTGTCATGCGTTTGCAGTAAAATATTTCAGTTCACTTCAGTTTAGTTTTCACAGACATACATACGCAAACACATTCCTGTCTTTATGCTAAGATAGGCGGCCTGCGCGATGCATGGGCTCCACACGTGAGCGTGGGGTTCTAGTACACACCTGGGCGTGGGGGTTAGGGGGTATGCACCCCCGAGAAACCAAAATAACCCCCCCCCCTCTCAGAATTCAATTTTTGAAAATTTTTTTTTCGTTTTTTTCGCAATTTTTTGATGCCAATGGATAGTGCTCGAGGAGAAACGTTGAAAAATGGTGTTTTTTTCGCCATACCACAATTTTTAAGGTCTTTTTTGACCTTTGAAAAATCTTGCACCTCTCAGAATTTTCTTGCTGCCCACGTATGGTCTAGTAGACCCTCCGGAAATCCGGTGGATTCCCAAAATCGATAATTCTAGGGGGTCTTAGGGGCAAAATCGCGAAAAAATTGCTAAAGATTTATGGATGTCTCATACATGTAACGGCTCAAAATGTTGGGTGGGGATCCCAGCTATTTTAGATAGGGGGTGAATGACCTTCAATTTTTGGTCAAAAAACGGTCAGAAAACACCTGAAAATGGCCAAAAAATGTGGAGTTTTTTTCCAAAAATCGGGAGGGGCTCAAAATTTTTGGACCTATGGGATGATGGGGGACGTCCAATTTCGAATGGGGGATCACCACACCCCTGTTACATGTATAGCTTGTCTATAAGATTCTGGAGGGTTTTTTATTCTCCGAATTCAGGTCCCCAGACCTCTACCCACGCCCATGTGCATAGATGTTACGGGGGTTGTGGGGATCACACATGGGCGTGCGGGGGGTTTACACCCGCGCAGAAGTTGAAAACTTCCCGGAGATTACTGTAGACCTCGCAGAATTCTATTTTTAGTAACATTTTTGGCCAAATTTCACCCAACCAGACCCCCAGAATTATTTTGCTGCCCATGTGTGGCAGAAATCCCCACCCAAAGTTGGATGTCCCCCATCCCTAAAGTCAGAAGATTTTTGACGCCCCCTCTCCGATTTTTGGAAAAAAAGTTGCGCTTTTTGGCCATTTTTACATGTTTTATGGCTGCTTTTGGCCAAAAATTGAAGGTCATGTACACCCTCCCCCTAAAAATGACCAGTGTCCCGCACCTCACCCGAAATTTCGAGCCGTTTAATGTTTGCCCATGTGTGCTCCTGATTACTCTTCTTCGTAAACGAATAAAATCCTGTTAAAACACTGGTGCGTGCATATGATAATCTTCAAACAACGTGGAACACCAGTTGCTTTGTAAATGCTTAAATACCTCACACTTCCTTCTATTATATCTGTTTTACTGACTTCGTAATGAAATATTTATGTTCGTGCATTCACCTGCTATGTTTAGTGCTACCATTACAGCGAAAGTATGGTCTCAGCCCTAATAAGCCGGGTTTTGCTTTTGACTGCCGGTACGCTATATCCGGCATATCGCTCATATAAAGGTATAAAGACTAAAAATGTGCGCGAATACGTCAAATGGATGATGTATTGGATCGTCTTTGCGGTTTATTTATGCCTGGAAGCTTTGGCTGATATTTTCGTCGCTTTTTGGTGCCCCTTGTATTACGAATTGAAAATACTATTTATCATTTGGCTTTTATCCCCATATACGAAAGGCGCTTCATTGCTATATCGGAAGTTTCTGCATCCTTTCCTCCTGAAACATGAGCAAGAGATCGACGTTTGTCTTGAACAGTTCAAGCGGGAAAGCTATACGAGAATGGTCGATTTGGGAAACAGAGGTTTAATATATGCAAAAGAGGCGGTTGCGATTGCAGCATTAAGAAGTATGCTACCTATTCTTGAAATTTTTGCATGGGATGGGAGATGAGAGGGTTCGTATCGTGCACGTACATGCTAAAATTCCGGGTAAGTCCCTACATTCTCAAAGATAAAAAAATAACAAAGAAAGAATTGATGGTATACGTCACTATATGCATAGGTGCACGGTCAAAGTCGGCAGGGGAGGGTGAAATCATAGAAATCCAAAACACTTAATTTAACCTTTACGATTTTTTTCTGTTTTAATGACCAAAATAGTCAAAATAGCCTATAAATCGTTTTTTCAGGGTAATATCGCATTTTAAAGGCATTTTTAGTTCATTTTGACAAATAATATCACTTTTGACACTAAAAATGCAGAAATTGATCGATTTTGGGCGCTTTTTGAGTTTAAAGTACATAAAAGTATTATCCGACGCGAAGCGCCGGGAAAGTTCCGACATTTTTACTGCTTTTGACCCCAAAAATGATGCAAGAAACGTTCCGTCAGCTCTATATCGCCGGACAGTACCTTCCTGGCTAACCCCTCAGCGGTGAGTAATTTTTTTCTTTTGACAAAGCACTGTTTTTCGACATTTCTCATCAATCTCTATCGATTGGCATTAAAAAGTCTCGAAAAACGATCGAAAATTAAATTTTGCACGGGTTTTTTTATGCGTCCAAAGAGTCCGTGAATTAAAGCTGAAGAATGGCTATTGGCTAAAAAAGCTTAGAGATTAATACGTTTACTCCCAATCGCTTGCATTCATGTGCCCTGTATTCAAAGCATTATTTAGACCTTTAAGTATATTGAATGTTTGCTTAAAACTGGATGACCTGTGTTCAATCGAATAACTGCTTTTATGTCTTGCAAAAGTAGCCTGATGTTTTCGTTTCCGTCAAAAATTATTTCTGGCACAGCAAGACATTTAAGCTACGAAGAATATCGCAATAAAAATGTCAGTATTATGAGTTGCAGCAAATTTTTTTAGAAACGATACGAATGATGCTTAAAAATCATTAAAAAATTATATGCACATAAAAATAAAGGAGGTGCTTAGAGTACCAGATTTTTCTCGTAGAACCTGTAATTCATTGTCGTAGGAATGCTTCGAGCTTGGAGCGATTGGCCCACACGTAGGTGTGGGCGTGGAGGGGTTTGGGGGTATGCATACCTCAGAAACCAAAATACCCCCCCCAGAATTCAATTTTTGGAAAAATTTTTCGCAATCTTTTGATGCTAATGGATAGTGGTCGATGAGAAACGTTGAAAATGGTGTTTTTTCGCTATACCACGATTTTTAGGACCATATTCTGACCTTTGAAAAATCTCGCACCCCCAGAATTTTGGTGCTGCCCACCTTTACAATTAAAATTTTCTATATATCCCTTGTTCTCAATCAGAGTAAATTAAAAACGTATCCATCTAGGCCACGAACACATTGTTGGCCATATAAGAAAGACTGTCAGCTTAAATGACGTAAGCGATTCGAGGCCGCGCGACCAAATCGCGCTACAGTATACATCGTCGGGTGCTCCTATAAGCGACGAAATTTTGGAGGAAGATATGGAAGGCGGAGAGGATTTGGTTTCAGCTGGTTTGCCGATGGGAGTTGGCAAGGCTGGCGCGGGTCGTCGGCGTGTTAAGCCAGCCCGTGTGCGCCCTGGTATTGGTCATGTGATCAAACGAGCTGCAAAATCGGTCAGTAAGATACATGTTTTAGAATTATGGTAGGGATTTACTCACTTATACTTGGCCATCCCCCATCCACTAAATTTAGATGTCACCCGCTTTTTTGGCAAAAACTCAATTTATAGTTAATTTATGCCCTTTTTGACTAATAATGCACAGAAGGTATCCCTTTTAATCGAAAGGTGACCGATTATACCCTACCCGTACTCTTGAACTGCCGCGAAATGGGTGGTCAAATATCTTGCCAGAATATTATAAAAGGATTGGTCGGGTGTTTCACAATTTGAGTACCTATAAGTTAAAAACATGGGTGCACATTATGGCCGATCTGGGTATGGGGGTCAGCCGGTCGGGGGTTGGTCAAAACTCGAGTTTTTTGGGTTAAAATGACCCGAATAACTGGTATAAGCGCTAAAATAGCGTTTATACTACATTATTTTACAGTTTATTGTCAATTTCAAGCACGTTTGAAAAAATTTTTCTCAATTTTCATCCGTTCTGGCCTTTATTTTGCCTCATTTCCCCCACAAAAGTTTCCATTTTTCCATTCTGCTGTCTAGACTCCCAAACCTCAGGCGTGCATGTCTGCCTATAGCTTGAGCAGGGCACAATGCTTGTAAAGACAGTTATTTAATCACATGGAGACTTCACGGTTTTTTTTGTATTTGGCAAAGATTTTTTCCGATGTACAAAGACTTTTCGGGACCGTCTTTGTTCCTGTACAAAGATTTTTGGGAAGACAAAAATTGCGAAAAAAGGTCTAAAATTCGCAGAAATCTTCGGCGCTTCGCGCCGAAATGAGTAATTGTGTGTTCTCTATATCTTCATAATGGCAGACATTGCATTCAAAAGGAAAAATATAAAATTTTTTGGTGCTTCGCGCCGATATTTAATGAGTTTTGCCCTCAGAGACCCATAAATCAGCTAAAATAAACTACCAAAGGTCGAACAACTCTGTTTTTACCACGCTAAAATAACTAATGTACCATGTTATGGTACCCAAAAATTTGCGTTAACGGACCTTGTACAAAAAAAACTGCATGGAGTAAGGATTGCCGAGGATCCGGCGGACCTCTGCCCAAATCGATGTACCCCTGTAATTGAATTTGTAGTGCTATTTTTAGTATTTCGCCCCATCGGACCACTAGAATTAGGTTACTTCCTGCTTATCTTTTCCACTCCCCCGGTGAATCAAGCCGACCCTTCAAAAATGGACTTTTGGTATTTTTTATATGATTTTTGCCAGTTTTACAACATTTAGACCCCCCAAAATAGGTTTCTACTCATGCATGGCGGTCCATAGTTTTTATGTTCTAAGGCATCTTTTAGCATCTGTTGGCTTTGTGACGATAAATAACATTGGAGTGGATTATTAAATTTTTTGCATATGTATTGACTCGGAATGAAGATTCCAGCTTGCTTGATATTCCATTTTGCGTCGTTGTTATAGGAAGTGATGGTCGATCCAGGAGCCGATTATACGGACAATAGCTCTGATTTGCCGTTCGAAGAATCAAGCTACGTTATAGACAATGAATTCAGTTATTTGGAAGAACATGATGAAACTGAACCCAACGAGTAGTCGATCTTTTTTGCTTTTAAAAAATAAAGCCAAGATTAGATTAACACAAACCAGCTCGTTTTTGTAGTTTGGACATAAAAAACATACATAAAAGTATAAATCGGAAATAAGGGCGCCCCCATTGGCCAAAGATATTTGGCGACTTAAAAAATGAATATGTGATGTGCAATGAATTTTGGCCGTTAGTGACCATGATTACTCAAATTTTTCGGCGCTGCCGCCGGATGATACCTGTTAATGACATTTATTCAATTTCTTGGCTACCTGGAAGCCATTTATGCTCATGGACGGCAGAAATAGCTCTTTTAGCATAGTTTTCCTCTATTTTCAATAAAACTGTTCGACGTTTCGCTCTAAATGCTACAAATACTGGAAATCAAGCAGTAAATCAAGCTCCTAACCGTTCATTCGCCTAAATTTCACGAATTTCGGGCGCCTCGCGCCAGTGTAAAAGTCAGAGAAGTTTAATGTTTTTTTGCAAAAAATTGTCGAAAATTTCAAAATTTTTAGAAAAAAATATCGCGTCAAAAATGATTTTGAGTAAAAGCATTCAATGTAAAACGTCGAAAAACGCTGTTTAGCGCGTGAGGAGGGGGCTTGAAGGTGTGCACCCCCTAGAATTTAATTTTTAGAATTTTTTTTGTTTTTTTCGCGATTTTTCGGTGCCATTGGATAGTGCTCGATGAGAAACGTTGAAAATGGTGTTCTTTCGCCATACCACCATTTTAAAGACCATTTTTTGACCTTTAGAAAATCTTGCACCCCCCTCCCGGAATTTTGTTGCTACCCAACTATGTTTGTGTCTATATATGGAAAATGAGTTCGGTTCGTTTTCGGATGAATTTTTTAAAATAAAATATAATTTTTAATTAAAAAATTTTTAAACTTATATGCAAAAATCTCATTCTAGTTATTCAATAAAGGCCTTATTGTTTTATTCGAGTTGACTGGAACAACAGTCTTTAAATTAAAAGCAACTAATTCACAACTTATTCACATAATTCACAACGTACCATTAGTTTGGCTGAATATTTATAGGGTGTAATAGTTTTTTGAAAGCAATATGCATTGATTTAACAAAAAATGGGGAAGTTTCTATGCACATGCAAAGAAGTATGAAATATAAATAAATAACGATTTTAGTTCCATTCCAGTTTCTGTCCTTAGTTTGTTTGGGAAGTTGCACCATACACGGGCAGCTAGAAATTTCTGGGTGGGAGGTGGTGAAATCGCCAAAAGTTGCCAAAAGCTGCTTATGCTGCCCATGCTAAAGGTATTTATCTTCAACCTTGATTGACTTACCATATTGGAAATCGCTTGTATTCATTTCTTTCTCATTATTTCGCCCATGTTTCGTTACATCTATAATCAAGTGTATTCTGCGAAGGTGTTTTGTTTGACCGCTCTCCAGAATAGCTGCCCGTGTTACATCGGTCTATTGGCTTAAAGTATCCAAATCGGTCAATTGACCAAAATTACGTGCTTTTTATTTCGAAAGAATATCGTCAGAAACATCGAAACTAATAGTCTTGACGCATACCAATCGTTTTTAATCCCAGAAAGTACTTGAGAAAAAATTTTGGGGGCTGGACCACACATGGGCGTGGGGGATACTACCCCCAGAACTTGTAATACCCCCCAGATCACTGTAGACCCCCAGAATTCTATTTCTAGTAACATTTTTGGTGATTTAACCCATCCTGACGCCCCAGAATTTAAAATACCCCCGCAGATTATTGTAGACCCCCAGAATTCTATTTTTAGTAAAATTTTTGGCGATTTACCCCATCCTGACCCCCAGAACTTGAAATACCCCGCAGATTACTGTAGACTTCCAGAATTCTATTATTAGTAACATTTTAGGCGATTTACCCCATCCTGACCCCCCAGAATTTTGTATGGGGCTGACCCCCATAATTTTTATGCTGTATATAAAATGTGTGTGCATTTGCCCCCAATGCACAGTCAGTTGTGATTTAGAGCATTAGAAGAGGAGGACGAGGAAGACGATGAGGCCAGTGTCCCGGTTCAGTCGAGCACAAAACGAGTTCGCAAAGTTGCTCAGGATGAACAGCTTCTGCGCCATAATGTTGCCAATGTTAGGCGCCCGAAAAACGCATCCGATTCCAGATATGCTACCTTGCCTCGTCGTAGTCAACGAAAGGGTCTTAAAAAGGATTGATTTTAACGTGGTATTCGAGTTTTCTTGACTGTTATTTTAATTTTTCTCGACTTTTTCAGGAACGTAGCTGTCCGTCCTACTTTGGGGGGACCACCACCAATTAATCCAATTTTTGAAATTTTTTTGCTTTTTTAGCGATTTTTTGATGCCATTGGATAGATAGTTCTCGATGAGAAACGTCGAAAACTGGTGTTTTTTCACCATACGACCACTTTTAAGACCATTTTTTCACCTTTGAAAATTTGTTCACCCCCATCCCCCAGAATTTCGGTCCTGCCCACCTATGGTCCGGACCACACCTGGGCGTGGGGGGGGTTTGGGGGGTATGCACCCCCACCCCCCAGAAACCAAAATACCCCCCCAGAAATCAAAATACCCCCCCCCAGAATTCAATTTTTGAAAATTTTTTTTCGTTTTTTTCGCAATATTTTGATGCCAATGGATAGTGCTTGATGAGAAACGTCGAAAAATGGTGTTTTTATCGCCATACCACCATTTTTAAGGCCATTTTTTCGACCTTCAAAAAATCTTGCACCCCACCCCCCAGAATTTTCTTGCTGCCCACGTATGGTCCGGACCCCCCCCATTCCCCCCAGAGCTACGTGCCTGCTTTTTTTGATTCTTGGCATCGTTCGTAAGCTTTTATGGTTACTGATTATTCTTTGACAGCACGACGCATTTTGAATGGGCTCATTAACCATGCAGAACAATATACGATAGCATTTTTAATAAGTACAGTTATGATATGCGCACCAATAAGCAAGATGACAAAGTGTCATTGTTCGAAATGACATCATTATTTCGTAGGAATTCTGATTAAATAGGTCCCCAAAGATTGTTGCGTTTTTTTGGGTGTAAGAATGATGAGTATTAAGTGCGCGTCAAAAACACTATTTTTTGACGTTTACGACGATGTTTGTTCTTTCTGAAACACAAAAACGAAAAAAATTCGAAAAATTAAATATGCGAGTAAATTTAATAACATATAGACAAAAAATCAGTATGCGTGTGGCGCGAAGCGCCGAAAATTTGAACTGGATTAAGGTCACTAAAAATGCTCAAAACAGCTCGTTTTTCTTCTACGTTTTTGGAAAATCGAAAATTCTGCTGTGTTAAATCCAGACATGGGCACGGAAGTCTGACTGGATCCCCAG
Organism: Mermis nigrescens; assembly: GCA_036768485.1. Classification (NCBI taxonomy): domain Eukaryota; kingdom Metazoa; phylum Nematoda; class Enoplea; order Mermithida; family Mermithidae; genus Mermis; species Mermis nigrescens. The sequence goes on from JAVLUZ010000056.1 coordinate 5,449,337, forward strand.
AATTAGACCGGTCACTCAGAATCGAATTTCCTTTTTTACGATTTTGCCCCATTAGACCACACAAATTCTATTGCTTCTCAGCACCAAGAACACGTGTGGCTGCATTCCTGAGAACAAAACTTGGGCGGGGGGTATGCACCCCCCCCCCAGAAACCAAAATACCCCCCTCCACAATTTGATTTTTGAAATTTCTTTGTTTTTTTGCGCAATTTTTTGATGCCAATGGATAGTGCTCGATGATAAACATTGAAAAATGGTGTTTTTTCGCCATACCACCATTTTTGAGGCCATTTTTTGACCTTTGAAAAATCTTGCACCCCCAGAATTTCGGTGCCGCTCACCTATGCTGAGGACTGTTAACTATCCCTTCATGAACGGTTTGGAACTCTGCCATTTCCGCATGAAATACTTTTTTCATCATTTCATTTGTATCTTTAAAAAGGAGAAAAGATTGGTGAACGGCTGAAGTAGGTCTTTCTGAAATTATTTTGGCCTGGCCATACATGAGCAGCTCCCTAATTCTGGGGGGTCATGATGGGTCACTTCGCCAAAAATGTTACTAAAAATAGAATTCTAAGGGTGTGCAGTAATCTGGGAGTTTTCAGCTTTTAGGGGGTACAAACCCCCACGCCCATAAGTCGTCCTCCTGGCCCGAACAACTATCGCAGTCCTTTCCTCCGATTCGCCTGTGGTTGGTCACTGTAATTATGTATTTAGCGTCATATCCACGCATTGGCGTGGGGGTCTGACTGGACTCTGGATTCCTCCCCCGAGAATAAGGCGGACCCCCAAAATCGATAGACCCCAAAATTGAATTTTTGTCGCTATTTTTTGGCAATTTCGCCCCATCGGACCCCCTACAATAGGGCTGTTTGTTGCCTGTGTATGGTCCTCCTTATCTCAGTCAATGAAGACAGCCCCTGAAAAATAAGGTCATATCCATCATTTTTCTTTGATCCAAAATCGATGGCATGTATCATTTCTGACGTTACTCGTTCAGTTGGCATAAAAAATCCTGTTAAACAGGATAGTTTTCATTATTTAAATTACGTGGGTTACACTACGCTCTCCCGTTGATAAAGCCGAAGTCTGGTCTGGATCACACGTGGGCGTGGAAGGGAGGTTTGGGGCTATGCACCCCCAGAAGGCCGAATACTTTCCCCAGAAACGAAAATACCCCCAGAATCCAATTTTTGAATTTTTTTCTCGCAATTTTTTGATGCAAATGGATATTAGATGGGGAACGTTGAAAAATGTTGTTTTTCGTCATACCACCATGTTTAAGACCATTTTTAACCTTTGAAAAATTCTGCACCCCCTCCCAGAATTTTGGTGCTGGCCAGCCTACCTATCGTCTGGATTGGTTCAACCGAATTTTCGTTTGACCGCGACACCCTGTGTATACCTTTGAACAGTATTAACGTGACGTAGTTTTGCCTGTATAAAAGCTTTTCTTTCTTGCCTTGATCGTTTGCTCGTCATATTCGTTTTTACCGTCATATTTCACTACATAATTGCATTAAGAATGTTTTGCTAAGCTGTACATTATGATGCGTTGTCGCTTCAGTTTTAAAACGCGAAATTTTGTGTAGTCTGTTTGCCCTAGGCACAATTTATCTGCGACAAATGCACCAGCATATTTATTGGCTACTGGTTTTTAACGTAAACGCTTGCCTTTGATGTTAAAACAAAGCCGTCTCTGTCGTTTAATCAATACTCGCGACAGTCGGTTAAAGAATGAGAACGAGTTTGTCTGGTTTTTCTAATAAAAGGAAATTCAGTCGCATTATGAGGACGGGGTGAACTCCCATTACATTTTCCTGTGTTGATATTTATTAGGTCTAATCTCGTTGTTAAATTAGAAACCAAACAAGCTGCCAGAGAAAAACGTAATGAGCGTAGGCGGGCGGCACCGAAATTCTGGGAGCGCGGTGCAAGATTTTTTAAAGGTTAAAAATGGCCTTAAAAATAATGGTATGGCGGAAATAAACACAATTTTTCAACGTTTATCATTATCTCATCGAGCACTGTCCATTGGCATAAAAAAATCGACGAAAAAATAGAAAAACTTTCAAGAATTGACTTCTGAGGAGGGGGCATTCGACCTCTGGGAGTACAACCCTCCCACGCCAATTGTGGTACTGAAGCGAGAATACGGAAATTTAATTTTTTGACTTCATAAGATTGCAGCCTTTCAATTAAAATGTGAATTTTAGCGCGGCTGCAGCCGAATTCTGGGGTTCTGGGCGCAGGTGGGCGGCACCAAAATTCTGTGGGGAAGCAAGATTTTTCAAAGATAAAAAATGGCCTTAAAAATGGTGGTATGGCGAAAAAACACCATTTTTCAACGTTTCTCATCGAGTTACTATCCATTAGCATCAAAAAATAAAATAATTTTCAAGATTGAATTCTGTAAGTATTTTGGTTTCTCGGGGTTGCATATCCCCCACGCCCTGGTGCGGTTCTGGGTAGAGTGAAACTGTCAAAAATCCCAAAAGCATTCTAAGAATTCAATTCTGGGCTAGGGCTCTACCGGATTCTCGGAATTTCACCCCGCGACCATGTGCGAATTTATGCACCGCACTGCAAAACCTGCTAGACTAAACAGCGTGTAGCTGCGCGCGATGTAAGTTTAATCTGTTACGTGGTTTTCTCTTATATTTGATCTACATGAGTCGGGTTCTGCAAGCTGCTTATTCAGCATCTTGGCAAGCAAACGGACATAATACATGGGCAGCAGCCGAATTCTGGGGGTCAGACCGCGGCGTGTAAAACAGGCGAAAATCCCAGAAACATGTCAAAAATTCAGTTCTGAAAGTCCGCCGATGGAAGAACAGCTAAAAATACAAAAAAATTTAATTCGTAGTCTAAGCACTTTTGAAGAAACTTCATTTTAATCCACTTTTGGCCTTCATTTTTCTCAGGAAATTCCGTAGACCATCTCTCCCGCACGTGCAAGTCTGGTCTAGAGACCAGAAACCCCAGGCTTATGTGTAAAGATCAACCCTGCGAGCTAACTCGATATACCTACGATTACCACCACCAGCCAAAATGAGTGAAAATCAACCTATTTTGCAACTTAAGTTGATTAAAAACCAAATAATTTTTGCAATAATTCGACGTAGACAATTCTCAGGCTGTTTGTTTAATAAAATTTACGATTGGCTGTGCTGCATATTGTACTTGGGATATGGATAAGTCGACCCCCCACATTTCGCCCCCAACCACATGCCCCCATACAACTCACCCCCTCACAACTGGCCCTTGGAATTTCATGCCTAGGGTTTATGATTTATAATAAGTAGGTATACATATGTCGAGCTTCACGAAAAATCTTATCTACGGTGAGGATTGCACTCGTTTTGACGAATTTTCGCGCCGTTTTGATACTGCTGCTAAACACATCTGGGCGTGGGGTATGCACCCCCCCCCCCCCCCGAGAAACCGAAATACCCTACCCCAGAGATCATAATACCCCCAATTTTTTTTCGTTTTTTCGCAATTTTTGATGCCAATGGATAGTGCTCGATGAGAAACGTCGAAAAATGGTGTTTTTCGCCATACCACCAATTTTAAGGCAATTTTTCGACCTTTGAAAAATCTTGCACACCCCCCCAGAATTTTCTTGCTGCCCACGTATGCTGCTACAGCATAAAGAGTCTGTTATTTTTTATATGTACAATGTAAGCATTGCTTATGCTGTTTTTTTGGAAGTCAGTTGTGGGCTTACATGCTAAGCATGATCGGTGGAAATAGCTGATATGCGGACAACTTTTTCTCATCTTTCTCAAAAACCTCCCATTCATCCATTTTGGTTGTCTGGAGGCCCTGCAACCACACATGGGTTGTTTGTGAGGGTTTACTCCCCGGTTTCCATACCCCTCCCAAGAATCGAATTTTGGTACCATTTTTTGCCAATCGTGCGCTATCTGACCACACATATGCGTGGGGGGGTTTGGGGGGTATGCACCCCCCCCCCCACAGAAGTTGAAATACACCTCCTCCCCAGAAAATTTTTTGCTTTTCTAGCAATTTTTTGATGCCATTGGATAGTGCTCGATGAGAAACGTCAAAAAATGGTTTTTTTCGTTCATCCAACCACTTTTAAGACCATTTTTTGACCTTTGAAAATTACCCTCCCCCAGAATTTCCGGTGTTGCCCACCTATGTATCTGACCCCCTCAAAATTCAACTGCTGCCTTGTATGCCTGCACGCAACCTCCACGTTCATATTTGTGTGGAGCAAGCAAACATTGGATGATGTATACGCATATGCTACGTAGTAAGGGTTGAATTGATTTGTGAATTGTCAATTATCAAACATTTGAGATTGGATAGAAACATTACCTGGGCGTGGGGGTTTGGGGGTATGCACCATAGGTGGGCAGCACCAAAGCTCTGGGGGGGGGTGAAAAATTTCTGGAGGGGGTGAAAAAATTTTTAAAGGTCAAAAAAGTGTCTTAAAAGTGGTCGTATGGCGAAAAAATACCATTTATCGACGTTTCTCATCGAGCACTATCCAAATGGCATCAAAAAATTGCTAAAAAAAGCAAAAAAAATTTTCTGGGGGGGGGTATTTTGATTTCTGGGGGAAGGGTATTTCAACTTCTGGGAGGTGCATACCCCCCAAACCCCCCCCACGCCCATGTGTGGTATGCACCCTCCAGAAACCAAAATACCCTCCAGAATTCGACTTTTGAAAATTTTTCTCATTTTTTCCGCAATTTTTTGATGCTAATGAATAGTGCTCGATGAGAAACGTTGAAAAATGGTATTTTTTGCCATACCACCATTTTTAAAACAATTTTTTGACCTTTGAAAAAGCTTGTACCCCCAGAGTTTTGGTGCTGCCCACCTATGATTGAAACTGACCATACGCAGGTAAGACAAAAAATACAGGAGAAAAATAGTGTTATGGGCAATAAAAATTTTCTGTAAGATTTTTCCATCCATTAGCATCGAAAAATCACAAAAAATGAACTCTGTGGGGCTTCTGGGGGTCCAATCAAATCTTCCATAATTGGATTGTTATTGTGATTCCGTTTGGGGCTAGTTGTGGGGGTGGGACAATTCTCGCCACATTGAACACTTCAATCCAGTGCCCCACCTGTTATAATAAGACGTCATTTTTCAGGGAAATGCTAAATAAACGTCAACGTCCTGTGTTATAGGATAGGCCGAGAATATTCGAATTTTGTGGCTTGAACTGAATGCTTGTCACCATACATGGGCAGCACCAAAATTCTGGGGGGTCCAATGCAAGATTTTCCAAAGGTCAAAAAACGGTGGTATGGCGAAAAAACACCATTTTTCAACGTTTCTCGTCGAGCACTATCTATTGGCGTCCAAAAATTGCGAAAGAAACAAAAAAATCAAAAATTGAATTCCGGGGGAGAGTATTTTGGTTTCTGTGGGGGTTACGACCTTCTGGGGGTGCATACCCCACACCAACGTGTGCTCGTCACGTGCCGTAAATATTTATGTATACTTTTGCAGCCAGTTCAAAGTCAGATTTGTGAAAAAAGACTTCCGCGAGGAGCTACATATACATAGATATAAAATTAAAAATAGTTCCTTCGCGAACAGAGTGATGCCTATAGATGGGCAGCAAAGAATTTTTATGCGGGGGGCGGGGTTGCGATAGGGCTGGATAGCCAAGAATATAACCAAAAATTTAATTCTGGGGTCTAAATCACATCCACACTCATGTGTGGATGCCTACCTTATGTACGCCGCTGATAGTGATTTGGGCATACCCTGAGAATTCAATTTTTGGAAAATTTTTTCCATTTTTTTTGCAATTTTTTGATGTCAATGGATAGTGCTCGATGATAAACGCTGAAAAATGGTGTTTTTTCGTCAAACAACCATTTTTAAGACCATTTTTTTACCTTTGAAAAATCTTGCACCCCCAAAATTTTGGTGCTGCCCACCTATGCATGTAAACTTTGTCCCTTTCCAATAAATTGCTATGGCACATTTTAAAAAGTGGACTTTAATCTGCAAGCAAAATAAATTAAAATATCGAGCGTCGGCTACCATACGCCTATGCGATTAAATATCTAGATGAATAATAGATATTACGAGCAATTATCCCATAGACATAGTAGACACAGAGCATGCAGAATGCATTGAAATTAAATGCTTTCAACTTCACTTATTAACAATCAAAATCACGGCAAATGTATGTATATCGAAAACAAAACAATCATAAAATCACAATCACGAGTTAAGCGAAATAACCACAAATTAATAATCTAAGTACTATAGAAAAAAGTGCGGAAGCACGTCGTGTTGATATGTAAATGCACAGTATACTTAACAAATAATAACGGGAAAACCAACTGGAAGTGTGCAGCAGGCACGTATCTCTGGGGGGAATGGGGAATTTCGGACCCATCCCAAATTCAAAAAAAATCGGAAAAATATTACTTTTTTAAACGTTTTTGTGCTATTTTTGGCCTCTTTGGGCTTGGTCCCCCAAAATAGGACGGTCAGCTACGTACCTGATGCGCAGTAATATTTGTACTTTGCGCAGTAATAAAAGTACTCAGCAAACTGTGCGACCAAACGATCTGACACAAAAATAGTAAAAACGCAGCTCGTAACATATCGCGAATGAAGGGAACAATTTCTGCCAAGTAAGGTAGATAAATGGGTGAAAATTAAAAATTCGATTTCGTGCTTTTTACAATTAGAAAGGTTTAAAATTCTTCTGGCAAAAATAAAAACATAAAATAAGCTATTTCGATAAACCACATTATTCGCTCCATCGCATAATTTAATCTTCCGAAATATATAAAGAATTGTAATACTAGAAACTGCAGTTTAAGTCAGCATGAACGTTAACGTTTAGTCACGCTACCACTACAAGTCCACATGGGCGTAAGGGGTTTGGAGGGGAAAACTTAGACCCCCGGAATCCAGAAGACCATCCGAAAATAGATAAGCCACTGAGAATTGAATTTTCGGCATGTTTTTGGGATTTTTGACGGTTTAACATCACCCAGCCAGACCCCAGAATTTGGATGCTGCCCATGTATGGCTGCAAAAAATCCAAAAATTACTCGATGGCACATATGGGCGTGGGGTTACGGGGGTCTGGACCACACCTGGGCGTGGGGGGTTTGGGGGGGTATGCACCCCCCAGAAACCAAAATACCACCCCCAGAAATCAAAATACCCCCCCCAGAATTCAATTTTTGAAAATTTTTTTCGTTTTTTTCGCAATTTTTTGATGCCAATGGATAGTGCTTGATGAGAAACGTCGAAAAATGGTGTTTGTATCGCCATACCACCATTTTTAAGGCCATTTTTCGACCTTCAAAAAAATCTTGCACCCCCCCAGAATTTTCTTGCTGCCCACGTATGGTCTGGACCATACGTGGCAGCAAGAGAATTCTGGAGGGGCTGCAAGATTTTTCAAAGGTCAAACAAGGGACTTAAAAATGGCGGTATGACGAATAAAATATCATTTTTTGATGTTTCTCATCAAACACTATCCATTGGCATCAAAAATTGCTAAAAAACAAAAAATTTCAAAAACTAAATTCTAGGGGGTTATTTTGGTTTCTCGGGGGGATGGATACCCCCCAAACCCCTACGCCCAGGTGTGGTCTGGACCCCCTATTCCCAGAAAAATCGGCGACCCTCAAAAAATTGATAGACCCCATATTTGAATTTTTGGTACTATTTTTGGCAATTTTGCCCCATCGGGTTCCAGAATTTAGTTGCTGCTTATGTATGCTTGTTGGTTTATAATATAAAGGTTAGGGTGATTTTCTCAATTTATAGTGCATAGATATGGTTTCTACGGCTATCTATAAATTTCAATAATTCTGATACATTATAGTAATTCATGTTTCTAAGGCACATATGTACATTGTAACTTAAGTAAATAGACACCTGCATCGAGAATAAATTGTCAAATAATTAGAAATCATATGTTATATACAACTTTAAAAAATTGATTGCAAGGAATGAAAGAAAGGCCTTTATTTCTTAAACTCTATGCGTAACAGGAAGTAATGACTAAAACTTTTGTAAATCATTTTATGGGATTTCCTACTGTAAAAACACGCCAAAAATCTCACGCGCAAAGATACAATAACTATTACATTCTAAAAACGCCAAAATTAGTCTGCGGAATAGGGGCGTTGAGGCAAGCGCTGAGACTTAGTCCCAAAATGCGCCTGGTCTGAGCCGGGTCGATTACGCCATCGTCCCATAATCGGGCGCTCGAGAAATACGGATGTGCCTCTTTATCGAAAGTTTCCATTATACTACGCTTGAAATCACTTTCTTCGCCTTCTATCAAATAAACGATTTGTTTTGGTTATATATACGTATTTATACGTACAGTAAATAAATGATGGCATACATTATACATAAATTAGATCAAGTGGGAGCAGGCACGTAGCTGGCCGTCCTACATATTTTGGGGGAGATCAACATCAATTTTGGGAGGAACAAGCCCAAAAAGGCCAAAAATAGCACAAAATAATGTTTAAAAAGTCCAGTTTTTCCGATTTTATGAATTGGGGGGTTCGATCCATAGAGAAGCACCAAAATTCTGGGGGTGAAAAAAATCTCTGGGGAGTGAAAAAATTTTTAAAGGTCAAAAAATGGTCTTTAAAGTGGTCGTATGGCGAAAAAACACCATTTTTCGACGTTTCTCATCGAGCACTATCCAATGGCACAAAAAATTGCTAAAAAAGCAAAAAAAATTTCTGGGGGAGTATTTTGATTTCTTGGGGGGAGTATTTCAACTTCTGGGGGGTGCATACCCCCACGCCCATGTGTAGTTCGAACCCTCCCCCATTTCCCCTCAGCGATACGTGCCTGCGTGGCGGCCCGAACAACATGGGCGCAAACGTAACAGGTGAATTAGAGGGATCCTCCACCCAGAGTAGGCCGTCTCCAGGACGTGCACAGTATGAACATATCGAGGAGGGGGTGAAATGAAGTGCCTTTTTTGGGCTCAAAAACAGTGTGTGTGCGCGTCAAAAACATCATTTTTGGCGTTTCTGATGGCGCCGTCTTTCTAGATAAAAAAACATCTCAAAAATTCGATTAAATTAAACAAAATATAGTCAAAAATGAGTATATGGCGCGTAGCATCGAAAATTTGACACTTTTTTGAGCAAACGGATGACGAAAAACGCTTAAAACAGCACGTTTTATACAAATTTTTGTAAATTTGAGGAAAATCGCGAATTCTGGGGAAAGGGGTTGAAAAATTTTTTAAGAGTGAAACCCCTCAAACCCATCCAAGACCATGTATGGCTGTCTCCCGATCCCCCAAAAGCCAGAAAACCAGAAAAATTCTTGACCCCATTTGGCTACTAGTGCTTTTTTGCCACTTTTTGCTCAAAATTGGGGGTCACTTACTCCTTCCTATAAAAACAGATACCACAAATGGGCGTGAGGGGTTTGTACCTCCAGAAGTTAAAACCTCCAAATTACTGTACATCCTCCCCACAGAATTCTAGTTTTAGTATACATGCAATTTTCCCCATCCTGACCCCCAGAATTTCCTTGCTGCCCATGTATGCATGAGACCCCACCCTAAATTCGGAGCCGTTACATGCCGGAACATGGGCGAGGAGGGTTGGTAACACCAAATGGCGGATATAAGATTTCAGCACGGGAACCGCATTCCAACTTTTCTCCAACCGGCCAAAAATAGGTCAAAAATCCGTTAATCATATGCAAAATGTGAAGCGTTTTTTCGTCGTTGCACATTATCTACTGTTATCCAAAATGGCTTCTTACGCAGCACTTTTTCAGAAAAGAACAAAATTCTTATGAAAATCCGAAGCGAAGCAAAATTAGGGAAATTTGAGCAAAAATACATTTAAAGACTTCAAGTACTGCTTTGTTTTCTCTTTTGCGCACTCGGTGTAAAGGTAAGTGATGCCTGTGACGCGAAACACCGAAAATTTTTAGAATTTATGCTAAAAAATGTAAGAAAACTATGCTGAAAAATTTAATCATGCTCCAGAAATTATTGTAAGATTCATGAAGATGTTCGCTGCTACAAAAACCTATTCTCGGCGAAAGAATATGACTTCCAGGCCGCCAAAAAATTGAAACAATGGTCAAAATCATTGCGAAATACATATCTATTCTTGATCTAGCCAGCAATCTGAAATTAATGAGGGTGGCTCACACACCTGGGCGTGGGGGGTTGGGGGTATGCACCTCCCCCAGAAACTAGAATACCCCCCGAATTCAATTCTTGAAATTTTTTTTTGTTTTTTCGCAATTTTTTGATGCGAATGGATAGTGCTCGATGAGAAACGTTGAAAAATGGTGTTTTTGGCCATACCACCCTTTTTAAGGTTATTTTTTGACCTTTGAAAAATATTGCACACCCAGAATTTTGGTGCCGCCCACCTACGTTGGCTCACCCCGCCCCCATACCATTAAAAGTCAAAAAACGTCAGCAGACCAACGTAAATCATATTAAACTTGGAAACGGGTCAATAAAATTTTTAATGGGTCCAATAAATGTCAGCCGTAAAAAAGGCCGAAAAATTGGTGGTGTTAGCAAATGACATGAATTCTTTTGACGTTTTTCGCAAAAATGTATTTGAACGATATAAAAAAATACAAAATATCCAGGAACACTATTTTTTTGCACGGGACAAAGATTTTGAGGCTCGTACGAAAATTGTTGGAACGATCTTTGTTCATCTTTACAAACAAAGTATAACCAGTATTTGCCCACTTTCGATTGAACAAAAAACTAAGTTTTTGTACAAAAAACAGTGCCAAGAATCGAATTTTGAGGGATATGACCCGTTTCGCAGGCGTCTGCAATGTTCCGGTATATTCCACGGACAAAACCGAAATTCAGTAAGTTCGGGGAATCAAAAAATTTTGAAAATATTTCTAAAAAGTTCCTTTTTTGGGGCCAAGAACAATACGTAGAAGTACACGTCAAAAACACCGTTTTTTGACGTTTCGGACTATGCTACTTCTTTCTAAAACCTAAAAACATTGGGAAAAAAATTTAAAAATTCGAGTAAATTGAATAAAATGTAGTCAAAAAATGAGTAGATGACAGTAAGCGCCGAAAAGTTGACATGCTTGTATCAAAAGTTATCTAACAATGCTCTAAAAATCGATTTGGGTTTTTGGGCTTTTTTCTGGGGGTCGCAGTCACACATGAGCGTGTGGGGTCGGGCCGGACCCCCAACAGAATCCGGCGGATCCCCTAATCAATAGACCCTCCAAAAATTGAATTTTGTGTCCGTCCTATTTTTGGCAATTTTGCCCCATCGGACCCCCCCCCAATTTGGCCGCTGCCCATGTACGGCCGCAGTCATTCGGCGGGGTTAGTATCCATTATAGGGTCAAAAACCTCCGAATACGCATGGTAATAGGAGTACAAAAAACATTTTTCCTCGTTTCTTATCCATAGGCATCATAATATCGCAAAAGACGAGAGAATTCGTCAAAAATTTGAACATGGAGAGATTTCTGAATTGCGAGGGCCCACCAAACCCCACCGGCTCACGCGTTGTCCAAACCACGAACCCCCAAAAGCCCGTATCGCGTTCGATTTAGTACACTTTACCGCTTAAACGCCGTCTTCCCACAGTCGACAAAACCAACGCCGCTTGCTCGCCTCCCATAACGCCAGTGCGGGCGTTGGGCCACACGAACAAAAACCGAGGGTCGTAGGGCCGCCCGCACATGGCATAATTTCCGGCGCCGTAAGACCCGCCCACGATTACTGTCAATTTGGGCACGCGGGCGCACGCCACGGCTGTCACCATTTTGGCTCCGTGCTTAGCAATGCCCGACGCCTCAGATTCGCGGCCCACCATGAAACCCGTGATGTTTTGTAGGAAAATCAGCGGGATCCTACGGTACGAAAACAATAACAAATATTCCAAATTGAATATTTAAACGAAGAACTGATGAGTTGGGTAAAGATTCATTCGATCAGACATGTATTAGGGGATGGGAATCCCCCTACGCAAAGTTGGTCGGCCCCCAACCCCGAAAGGTGAAAAATTTTCAGACCCCCACCCCGATTTTTGGAAAAAACTTTAGTTTTTTGGCCATTTCTAGGTATTTCTTGTTATTTTTAGCCCTAAATTGGAGGTCATTTCCCCTTGTCCTAAAAATAGACGGGGACCTTCTACCCAAAATTTCTAGTCGTTACATTGTATGTGTTCGATAGCGAAATTCTGAAGTCTCAATGTACATACAGCCAGGCCCTTATTCACGGGGATTACAAGACAGAAGCTAAAAATTTATTCGTCGATTGAACGCTGAGAAATCGGTTTAGCAGATAGATCAAACGATAAATCTCTTGGACACGTGTATAAATATAAAATTAAAAGATAACTTTTTGACATTTTTCTAAAATTTTTTTTCACCATTGTATAGAGATCACGTAAAAACGCCCAAAACTCCTTTATTTTCGCTAATCTCCTAATGGTTCTCGACATATCTGACCTCAAAATTTTTCGGCCCCCATCCCGAAATAAAATCCTGGACACCTGCACACACCTAAGAGATAACTTAAAATTTTGAGCATACATAGCAATGAAAAGTAGCACCAGATGTTGTATGTAGGCGGTGTTTTTTTGTACTTGGCAAAGATTTTCCCCGATGTACAAAGACTTTTCGGGACCGTCTTTGTACATGTACAAAGATTTTTGGGAAGACAAAAACTGCAAAAAATGTGTAAAATTCGCAAAAATTTTCGGCGCTTCGCGCCAAAATGAATAATTGTGTGTTCTATATATCTTTATAATGTCAGAAATTGCATTTTGAAAGGAAAAATGTAAAATTTTTCGGCGCTTCGCGCCGTTATAAGACGATTTTTAGTGATTTTTGCCCTTAGAGACCCAGAAATTACCTAAAATACACTACCAAAAGTCGAACAACTCTGTTTTTATCACACTAAAATCGCTACTGTAATATTATTGTACCCAAAAATTTGTTATAAAATGTACAAAGATTTTTGGGAAGACAAAATCTGTAAAAAGGTGTGAAATTCCCGAAAATTTTCGGCGCTTCGCGTCGACATGAGTAATTGTTTGTCCTATACATATGTATCTTTAAAATGGCAGAATTTGCATTTAAAATGTCAAAATGTCAAATTTTCGGCGCCTGGCGCCGTTTTGAGACAATTTTTAATAATTTTTGGCGTGAGAAATCCAGAAATTAGCTGAAATCGCTCTGTCCCGATTCTCCGACCGTCCCGATTCTCCGACTTTCCCGATTCCCCGACCGTCCCGATACTCCGTCTAATGCTAAGAGAGGTTATTTTAAGATTCGCGAAAATCTCGTTTCTCCGACCGTCCCGATTCTCCGTCCGTCCCAATTCTCCGACTATCCCGATTCTCCGACCGTCTCGATTCTCCGACCGTCCCGATTCTCCATCCGTCCCGATTCTCCGACTTTTCCCGATTCTCCGACTACAGATTCAAATATGACAGGTGGCATAAACCACATGTCAATCAACTGCTATCAATTGGGATTGTCTCCTTGCCTATCTCAGACTTTTAGTATTAATGCAGGTCATATACCTTTGTATGTCAAACGTCTTGAAAACGACGCTAAATATTTTTGTCTAATTTGCATTTTCCATTTTTTGTTTCTATTTTTATAAGTCAGAGCAGAGTTTCATCGTATTCGTTACGCTGGTTAATCGAATAAATAGGTATCCAAGTACCTATATAAGTGGTCGATTGAATAAGTATATATGTAAGTACATATCTGTACGCAAAACACATATATGCATGTTATGTACATGCGTGGGATGCGTTCGTAGGTACTGCATTATAAATCGTGCAATGCAGTCGTAGTCAAAACTTGTCAAATCTTACCATGGTCGGAAAAATCGGGATGGTCGGAGAATCGGGACGGTTGTAGAATCGGGACGGTCGGAGAAACGAGATTCTCGCGAATTGAAAAAAAACTCTTTTAGCATTAGGCGGAGAATCGGGACGGTCGGAGAATCGGGACGGTCGGAGAATCGGGATGGTCGGAGCAATCGGGTCGGTCGGAGAATCGGGACACAATCGCTGAAATACACTACCATAGATCGAAAACCCTGTCTTACTGTGACAAAAGAGTGATTTATGTATCTTTTTGAAAGCTTGTCTTTTTCGTAGTAATTTTTAAACGTATTCGTAAGATATTTTAGAAAAGCTCGTCGAAACGTTTTAGCCTCAACGAGTGAGCGAACATGTTACTCAGTCACGATAATCCGTCAAAACACTTTAATCTAAAACTGTACAAAGGCTGACGTATTTTTGAGTCAACATGTTTATCGTAAACGAGTCAAGCGAGAACTTACATATACCAAAGTAGGAGAGGGCCACAGTCAACGCCCTAACAACGCACAAGCTCTTCGAGGCAAGCTAAATTCAGAAACTAAGTAAAACTTTGGATAAAAATGACGAAAGCTCCGATTGAAGACAAGAGAAGTTAGCGAAATAGTTGAGTTAGTAACGCGATCAGAAATCAGAGGCAGTCGGACCGGATCGGATCGGAACGGTAGGAGCGAGTAAATTTTGGCGAACGGAGTAATCGGACGTTATAAGAGTTAAACAGTTTTTCGGAGCTAAGGAGCGGAATTTAAGCGTTAACAATCGAGACGAGCAAACGACATATGTCTAAACGGTGAATGATTCGCGTTTCGTAAATTATACATTCAAATTAACGTACTTACCTATTTTTTGTTTATTTTTCTCCTAATAAAGCATCGAAACCTAATCGGCTCTTTTCTTTTGTTACCAAGTCGTAACATAACCACACTAAAATCGCTACTGAACTATATTATAGTACACAAAAATTTGCATGTACAAAATGTACAAAGACTCTTGGGGACCATCTTCGTACATGTACAAACGGACCTTGTACAAAAAAATACTGTATGTAGGTAGTGTACACACACAAAGCTGAACTAACAAATAACTTCATTCAATACAGTAATAATTGGAGCTGCGTCAGTATAAATCAGAACGCTTCTCGGCACTAATGGAAAATTTAATGCAAAAGGCGATAAAAATAGTCGAAAAATGAAGAGGAAGCTAGGTGAATACATAGACATGATTTTAAACCCAGCCAATCGATCAACCAATAACGAGTACGACCAGCCAGTAATCAACCAATCAATCATACATGCATACAGGTGGTGAGGGGGTATTACCCCGCCGAAGGGTCAGCCAGTTAGGTACTGTTTGACAATTTTTACCCAAAGGAACGTTTTTTTACATCATTTTTGAGGACAGAAGCAGTAAAAATGACAAATTAAAAGTTTTATGTGCTGTTAACTCAAAAAAGACCCAACATTGACCAATTTCTATATGATTTGAGTTAAAAGCAATATAATGCTGTCAAAACGGACTAAAAATGCTTAAAACATGCAGTATTATCTAGAAAAAACGTTTAATAGGCTATTCCGACTATTTTCGTCGACTGAATAACAAAAAATCGTGAAAAGTAGATTTATTGTTTTGGATCTCTGGGATCCCCCAGCCGACCCTGACCTTGTGCATCTATATGCAACCGATGAATAACTTATCAATAGCTAAACCAAAACCAACCAATACAAAAGACTAGCTAGCCAATGATTAATCAGCCAATCAACCAACTAAGCAGTCAACCATTTCATAAACGGACAAACAATCAAAAAAATGATGATAAATAATTTATATGATTTGAATGTATGAAAAATGGAAAAAATTAAAATTTAAATAAATGATCTTAAATAGATAAGATATAAGCGTACAGCATTAATATCAAAACAAAATAAATGAAATGGCTTTTTAAACTAAAAAAATGAGTAACATACCTTGATGCTCGTTTAGCATAATTAAGACGAAAAATAATTTTTAACGAAATTCATATGATGATAAATAAAAAAAATGATCACGAAGGACGCTAATATTCATGTACGTTTTGAATTTCTTGTTTTTAGGGTTACATAACTAAAATTGGCGCTACTTCATAAATTTCATGGATGAAAATATTTTCATGCATATGTTTTTATTCTACGTATTAGTTGCTATGAAAAATAAACGCAGCTCTTTCGTACATATAATTCAAATACTACATAAATTTTCGAATTATTCTAAACTTACTTATCGCGCACAATTTAATTAAAACACTTATTCTAATTGACTACCCGCGATGTAAAGCACGTTTGAATAATTCTGAACAACAGTGTTCAGCAGGGAAGCTACGAATCAATGGAAATAGTATATGTTGGTGTTGAACCCATGGGGTTGATGTTGTAGTGAAACATATTCTCAATGAATACATTGCGCAGAAGTGAGCATGAGCCCGAGTAGTCGGTTAGTACGACACACGCGTGTTAGAGCGGAAGATCCGGGAAGCGGGTAAAATTTTGCTCACTGAGTAGCGTGTTTGGCAGGTTGCCACGTTACAAGTGTAAACTCAGTGCAATATCGACTTACCTTCTCTGACAGCACAGCTGCACAAAATGCGCGCCCTTGAGCGCCGATTCGCTGAACAATACGCCATTATTGCCTAATATGCCTACAGTATAGCCGTAGATGCGGCCGAAACCGCAGACCAACGTTTCGCCGTATTTTTCTTTAAATTCGTCGAATTCCGACCCGTCGACCAGCCGGGCGATTATCTGGCGAACGTCGGGCGATTTTTTCAAATTAGCGCCGACGATGCCGTATAAGTCGTACTGATCGTACAGTGGCTCCCGAACCGAGCCCTTATTTGACAGTGGCCGGCCAGAACAATGTTCTAAAATATCAGGCTCGTCTTCATACGTGTTCTTGGGGGGTTGACCCCCTAGAATGGCAACTGATCCCTCGCAAAATGGCTGCCACGCCCCAGAATTGTGAATTTTTCGTAAAAGTTGCAAAAAAGTGTTTTCTAAGCGTTTTAGTTCATTTTTGGCTCAAAAGTATCAAATTTTCGGCGCTTTGCGCCTTATTTGCACGTTTTTATGTTCTTCAAAGAACGAGCATTGTCCGGAATGTCAAAAAACGTTTTTGACGTGTACCCTTCGTTTTTAACCGGAAAGGTACTTTCAAAAAATTTTTCGGACCCTATCCCTAGCATTCCCATAGTGTATGTACATGTACGCTCGTCTTTGAATATTTTTTGGGAAGAATTTCCCCAATTTTGAGAAATTAAACTGAAAGTAATAAATATTAAGGACATTCTTGTGCCCTGTGCGTAGGAAGTAAATTTTATGGTATAAATCAATTGATGTTAGTGCTTTACATAAATTTTATACCGGGGTGTTTTGCGTAATCCATACTTATTCGTACGCGTACAAAAAAATCGTCAACAATATGTAATTTGCGATATATCGTATATGGCTAGGCAGAAGCTATACTTCTTTACATATAACTATGTATACATTAGGTGAATAATCATTTTTTTGCATTCTGTTCATGGAGAAACATATAAATGCATAAGTTACACAAACAATCGGTGCATTAGTTGTAAAAAATTTAAGAATTCAGCGGCGAAAAAGACCTCGAAGGGTTAAAATTGCACGTTAAATAAGTTTTTGCCAACTCACCTCCATTGCCAGCACGTTTTTCGTTTGCTTGTTGAACAAACGAGCGCTAGTTTATTTGCATACTGCTAACAAAGCAGTGATCAAATATTGCAATCTAAATTTAAATTAGCAGATATGCTCTTACTTACATGTATATACATATAAACTCTTTTAACTTTTCTTTTCCCTTATTTAGAACAAATGAGTCGCAGTTAAAAAGTCTTTCGTAGCCACAGTATAGCTTCTTAAAAATTAGTATAAAATTATATATGCCCAAGTTAGCAATTGCTTGACGAGCTAACGATAAAGCATGCTCGTCGTCCAACGCAAAATAGTCAGTGACTCCAGACTGTCTGCAGTGTAAATCCGCTCCACCAAGTTGCTCAGCTGTGACTGTTTCGCCGAGAGCCGCTTTGACTAGCGGTGGGCCAGCCAAAAATACAGTACCTGACAGAAAACCCTATACAAAAATTGAAAAAATAAATCAAAAACTGTTTACCCATCCCTTAATAAGCATACCTGGGCGTGGGAGGGGGGTTGGGACCATACACGCACAGTATGGGAATTCTGGGGAGTGAAAACCTAGAGTGCCTTTTTTGGGCCCAAAAATGGCCGGTACGCCTTAAGAAACAGTTTTTTGGCCTTTTTGACGACACTCTATCCTTCTAGAGCATGAAATCATGAAAAAATTTCGAAAAAAGTCGAATAAATTGACCAATATATCGCTTAAAACATGAATATATGGCGCGAAGCGCCGAAAAATTTGGCAAATTTGATCAAATAGATAGCCAAAAACCCTTAAAGAGACACTTTTTCTACCAATTTTCAGGTAAGTTTAGGAAACATTTGAAAAATCGCCAATTCTGGGGGGGGGTGAAAAATTTTTTGCGGGGGGGGGGTGAAAAATGATTCTGCGGGGGGGATGAAAACCCCCCAAGATCATGTATAGTTGTGGGACCCCCAGAATTCAATTTTTGAATTTTTTGTTGTTTTTTTCGCAATTTTTTGATACCAATGGATAGTGCTCGATGAGAAACATTGAAAAATTGTGTTTTTCCGCCATACCGCCATTTTTAAGGCCATTTTTTGATCTTTGAAAAATTTTTGCACCCCTCACACCCCAGAACTTTGGCGGCGCCAACCTGTGCTTATAAGGTCTATGTTACAGCTTTACCAGAAAGATTGTTTCTTTGCATCGTTTCCGATGATTGGTCACAAAATGATGCGAAATGAAAACTTTTTTTGGTACCTATCTGACTGTGGGGTGAATACTTCAATTTTATTTTAAACTACTTATCATAAACGTACGCATATATGATTGCAGAAAATTTTGAAAGATTATTTTTGAGGAGGAAAGCAAAAGGCGATTACGAAAGTTTTGTTAGAAATATAATAAATCAGCAACTTGGGTAAAATTAAAAAGGAAACCAAGTTTTTCATTTAACAATCACAGGTAAAGATAGACTGCAAGGAGAATTATTATCCAAATCGTTGTTGAAAATATCTCAGAAAAAATAGACTAAATATGGGCTTAAGTTAGCTAAAGAAAAAGAAATTCATTTACTTCAATCTAGCAGCACAACAAAAGAAGAGTACAAGCTTATCAATGGAAATGGAGGGACTTAGAAAAAAGGAAACAAGCGAAATAACACGAAACATTAATTAATAATAATTTCATCGTAGCTTAAGAGTAGTCTTAACTAATGGTTCGACTATTAAAGTATGAGTGCACTGCAAAAGTTTATAAAAATAATATTATAATATAATAATAATTATTATTTAATATCACGCTAGTGACTTAACCATAGGTGGGCGGCACCAAAGCTCTAAGGGGTGCATGATTTTTTCAAAGGTCCAAAAAGGCCCTAAAATGGTAGTATGGTGAACATAACACCATTTCTCAACACTATCCATGGGCATCAAAAAATTGCGAAAAAAACAAAAAAATTTCAAAATTTGAATTCTGGGGGAGGGGTATTTTTCGGTTCTGGAGGGGTGCATAACCCCAAAACCCCTCACGCCCAGGTATTGACTTTACCATACCTTGCTCCTTGACAATAATCGCTACGTCAGACATAGCTGGGACATAAGCGCCACCTGCGGTGCAACTCCCGAGCACAACGGCCAGTTGAGGTATCCCCTGAGCCGACATGCGGGCTTGATTGTAAAATATGCGCCCAAAATGGTGCCTATCGGGAAAAACTTCCGCTTGCCTTGGAAGATTAGCGCCTCCCGAATCGACCAAGTATACACAAGGCAATCTATTGAGCGAACAAGGAGCAATGCACATATATGAAAAGAACAGAGAAATTTTCAAAAAATTAAACGCCCTATACGTTTAACCCCAATTTGGCATTTTTAATCCCTGACTGGCAAGAATAGAAAAGTAACCAGGTGTTGAGCTTGATTCGTCGTATCTATGCGTTTGACGTAATGTGATCTAAAATACCTGGATATTACCAAATGCTGCATTGTTACCAAAAACGATATAATTTTGAGGTAAAATAAATTCTAGGGCTATCAGTGTGCGCGAAGACATTTTACAGCACGCTACACAAAATAATGTTTTCATCTAGACCATTAAAAAGATGTCCGAATAAAAACTAATTTAAAAATTGGGCTCAATGCAGCAAGGTTTATAAGTAAATGCTTTAGTATGCGCATCTTTACCTATTTTCTTCCGCGATTTGCTGAGCTCGTAGATGTTTTTTTACAGTCAATGGATAATACGTACCGCCTTTCACTGTCGCGTCATTGGCTACGATAGTGCATAGAATACCGTTGACACGGCCAACGCCTGCATTACATAGTTTCTTTTGAAGAAGAAAATATCTAAGCAACAAAAAGTGTTTCATTTCCGGCTCAAATACTGCTCCTAAGGCTATGAGAGTGGTTCAAAAATTAACAAAAACGAAAACATTAAAAAAGGAAAAATGGTCAATCGTAAGGGGCCGACTATCTACACGGAAGCATACATAGCTAACTAATGAACACAGCTGCGAATTCCTCCGGCGAAATCCGTCAGAACAGTATGTATGTATGTATATTCTCTAGAAAGATTTGCAAGTAGGCCTAGTAAATTCTAGAGATCATCATATATATTACACTAGTCAGTGGCGGATCTAGGTTTTTCTTAAGGGGGCGGTGCCTCACCTTTTCCTAAAATAGTCGAAAATGAGTTCGAAAATTTGCCCTTCCTTCACGCGCTAAATAGTTTTTTCGGTGTTTTATATTGTCCTCTTTTATTCAAAATCAATCGTTTTGACGCAACATTTTTTTCGAAAAACTTTAAAAATTTTAGACAATTTCGTGCGAGAAATCATTAGATTTATTTGACTTTAGTGTAGAGTGAGGCACTTATCTCTGAGGAAAGGGGGTCGGACCCCCTCAAGATTCAGGAAAATCGGAAAAATATGACTTCTTGAACATTATTTTGTGCTATTTTTGGCCTTTTTGGGATTAGTTCCCCAAAAAATTGGTGTTGTTCCCCCAAAATAGGACGGCCTGCTACGTGCCTGAAAGTCCGGCGCGAAGTGCCAAAAAAATTGTGAAATCCAGGCGGAAGGACGTTCGGAGGCTTGATCTACTGCTCGATTTCCTGTATTTGCAGCATTTGACGCAGAACATCGAAAATTTTTTGAAATTGCGCTTGCAAATAGAATAAATCTATGCTGAGATAGCTGATTCTGCACTTGAAATTGTTTTGAAACTCAGTCCGTTAGCAAAAAATAGCTTTTAGTGTTAGGTCGCCAAGAAAGTAAATAAATGTCATTAATAGGTATTATCCGGCGCATAGTACCGGAAAAATTAGAAAAATTATGATCACTAATGGCCGAAAATCATTGCAAATTACATATCTATTATTTATCTCACCAACTATTTTAGGCCGACGGGGCGCCCTCCCCGCCCTCCTTAATCTACCCCTGATCGAAACAATAGGACGATGTAGAAGATAAAGATTACGCTGACCCTTTCAGATGAAAACAACTTGATGTCAGTAAGCACAGTCGGCAGACACAGTGGATAATTTCGATTTTTAACGGAATTAAACATTAAAGTGGTTACTCTGCTTCGTCCGAAAATAAAATAGAGGTATTTCGAAAGCGGGTTAAAGAAATTTACAACAGACTACGTTTCCCAAAAGCTAACCTTTTACCCTTCAGCAATGCATGTATGAAACTTGACTTTTAGCGTTGTTGATCTCAGCCAAAACTCTCTACGCCATTTATATACTAACTGGACATCCACTTTTACATAAAACTGTACAAGAAGTCAACGTCATAAAAATGAAGTTTATTCTGGTATTGGCCATTAGCATACCTGGGCAATGGCTGACGGTTCGCCCCGTCCAACCTCCAGCCAAAAGGGTGGGTGGGTCCCTGGACCCTGAAAAAAGTGGGTCTGTCTCTGGAAAAAGGTGGGTCCGTGCCCGAAAAAGGTGGGTCGTTCAGGTTAATCAGTGAGTCAGTCACTGAAAAAAGGTGGGTCCATCCATGAAAAAGATGTCGAACAGTGTAATAAGACGGTTCCTGTGCATGTTTTGCAAACTGATCATGATATTCTGTATCTAGCATTTTCGTAAATTATCTCCAAAAATTTTCTCCCTGTGCAAAACATAGCCCCGTCCAAGTTACCCCTTCGCCCCGTCCAACGTTTAGTTCGGCCTGTCCTGGTGATGGGCCGATATGGGGCATTGCCCAGGTGTGGCCATTACGTAAATTGACTGAGAAGACACAAGGCACATCACTCACAATAATTTTTAAGGAATCAGTATGACCTGAAATCAGAGGAATAGTCGTCTGAGCGGTCGAAAATTGAGTGGCACACACACCTGGGCGTGGGGCGAGTTTGGGGGGTGTGCATCCCCCTAGAAATCAAAATACCCCCTTCAGAAACCAAAATACCAACCAAAATTCATTTTTTAAAATTTTTTGTTTTTTTCGCAATTTTTTGATGATTGAAATTTTTCGATGATTTTTCCGCCATACCACCATTTTTAAGGCCATTTTTCGACCTTTGAAAAATATTGCATCCCCCAAAATTTGGTGCCGCCCACCAATGATGACACAGTGTCGCGGACCGTTTTTGGGTGAGCAAGTTTATCTTTCGATTTTTCAGGAAAACTGGTCAAAATGCCAAACTGACAAAACTAAGGTAAGATTTGCAAAATTTTCTTGAGTTTGAAAGCTGCTACCGACGGTAGGAAGACTAAGTAAAATAGGAATTACACTAAGCACTACACAAGTGATCATTGAGGCCGCAATTCTCCGAAACCAATCAAGAAAATTTATTACAGATTTACCATTTAATTTGTAACATTTTCCATTTTTTTACCAAAATTTCACGAAAATTCATTCATTACAAATTTATTACTATTATTATTTATTTTTCATTACTTATTATTATTAATTATGTACTGTAAATAGACTTGTACATACTATTACCAGTAATGAGACCACCAGCAGGAACTTCTTCGTTTTCGTATACATTATGAGCACAAAGCTGACTTAATTCCAAAAATGGACTTCCCGCATCGATAAGCTTATTTATCCGCTCGCGTGCTGTCAATTTCCCACGAGATTTGTGACGCTCAACGGCCTTTACCCCGCCACCCATGCTGATTTTATCAACCTTTTCTTTCAAATCATTGACCAAATTTTGCATATCATTAAACGCTTGGCGAAACTCGGCCGAATTGCGATCCGGCTCTGACCCGATAATGTTAAAGTTTGATTGGATTTCATTCAGTTGACGAAAGGCTCCAGAAAACTCCCTAAAATGCACGTGTAAATAAGCAGCCATTTTACTATAATCAACAAAGCTTAATTATTTATTAATAATTAAGGTAATTAATTTAAATTTGCACGACGTAGAAAAACTCACACTATGTTTATATTTTAAAAGTACATGATAAAAAACACATTTTTTCACTTCCGTTGTGCTCTTTTTTTCTGGAAGAAATTTTTGGAGCCAGCAAATTGAAGCGCAATTCGTATTTTCTGACTTCCTTTGAGTTCCAAAAGAATGCGAATTTTCGCTTATAAAAGGCGTAAAAATAAAACAGAATGCTACATTTCAGACGACTCTATATTATCTCGTCAATCTTCCTCAGTTTTTTATGAAACTTGGGATGGTCAAAACAGAACGCGATAAAGAAAACGGATTAGTACTTTTTAATATTTATTTATTTATTTATGAAGTTTATGAATTATCACATTCGTGCCGGATAACGAGACTTCGTCATACCGATATCCATCGAGTCAAAAAGCAAAAAATTTTTAATTTTTTCCATCTTTCGTTATCATCATATCTAAATAAAATTAAAATCACATTTCTCTGAATTTTAATCCGTGATATTTCTTGAACGAAATCACTACCATAAAACAATCAAAACGAACAATAGTTTTGACTATTTTTGGCTGTTTTTTGAGCACGTTGTATAATGCCATTTAAAGCACTTTCTAGCACAAGCCCATTTATGTACGCAAACCTACACTTATCAGTCACTGTTTACGTCGTGCTCAATGCAGCATGCGCTCAAACAGTACACATTCCATTACTCAGTTGGCACCGACAGTGAAAATATAAACTTGTGCAATTCTCTAAAACATATTCAATTGAATGTAAAGTAAAAATAAAGTCACGCAATTCCTCATTCGTAGTTGGAAGTAACGATTAGGCATCAGCAACACGCTGTAATGTATTCTGTTCATATTTTCCACTTTGTACCAACAAAAAATCAAATTCCTATAAAAATAGAAAATTTATTACTCGATTTATACATACTGCGCCAGCGATGCAGACAAAAAGCTTGATTTACTTCAGTTTATTAATTACTTATTGAATTCCATTTACGTACTATATTTATTTCACGCAGTCGTGCTTTTCTGTTGCGCGAATAAGAATGTACCGATAAGAAATTTATTTTTCATGCGACAATGATAAATTACACGGCAGGCATTTGAATCAGTAATCAAACAACAAGCGAAATCCAAAAATTTAATAACCAAGTATGTAATACGCGCACGCTTCATCATGTTCAATGAGAATAACAAAGGATGATACGTAAATAAATATTATATATGCGTGCAACAAAAGTTAGAAAAAAGCACTGCGAGCGAGTTGATCTGAAAAGAAAAATGCAATATTTTAAGAACAAACAGTGGCGGATCTAGGATTTTCCTAAGGAGGGGGCGGTATCCCAAGTTTTCCAAAAACAGTCAAAAACAGGTCCAAAAATTTGCCCTTAACGCGCGAAATAGCGTTTTTCGGTGTTATACATTGTATACTTTTACATAAAATAATTTTTGACGCAATATTTTTTTAAATGTTAAAATTTTAGACAATTTTGTGCGAAAAAATCATTAAATTTTTTAGACTTTAACGAAAATCCGGCGCGAAGCGCAGGAAAATCTGTGAAATTTAGGCGAATAGACGTCTAGAAACATGATTTACTGCTCGATTTCCTGTATTTATAGCATTTGATGCGAAACATCAAAATTTTTAATTGAAAATAGAAGCAAACTATGCAAAAATAGCTGTTTGTGCTGTTAAATTTGTTTTGAAACCTAAATGAACAAAAAATAGCCTCCAGGCAGGTTTTTTTGTACAAGGTCCGTTTGTACATGTACAAAGATGGTCCCTGAAAATCTTTGAACATTTTGTACACACAAATTTTTGGATACTATGATATAGTATGGTAGCGACTTTAGTGTGGTAAAAGCAGAGTTGTTCGACCTTTAGTAGTGTATTTTATCTAATTCCTAGCTTCACGAGGGCAAAAATCATTGAGAATCGTCTTCGAAAAATTTCACATTTTTCCTTTCAAAATGCGATTTCTGCTATTATAAAGATATATAGGACACAATTTTTGCGAATTTTGGACCTCTTTTGCAGTTTTTGTCTTCCCGAAAATCTTTGTGCATGTACAAAGACGGTCCCGAAAACTCCTTGTACATCTGGGAAAATCTTTGTCGAATACAAAAAAACCGTGCTTCCGAGTAGCCAAGAAAGTAAATAAATGTCATTAATAGGTATAATCCGGAACATTGCGCCCGACAAATTTTAGAAATTGTGGTCACTGACGGCCAAAAATCATTGCAAATAGCATATCCATTCTGTATCTCGCCAAATATTTTTGGCCAATGGGGGCGGCCGCCTCCCCCGGCCCCATTAAATCCGCCCCTGAGAACAAAGGTTTATCGATGCGAAAGCAGGCACGTATCTCTGGAGGAATGGTGGGGTTCGGACCCCCAAATCCAGAAAAATCGGAAAAATTTGACTTTTCAAATCTTATTTTGTGCTATTTCTGGCTTTTTTGGACTTAACCCCCAAACATTGGTCTTAACCCGCAAAATAGGACGGCAATCAAAAAAATCAAGACACACTTTTCTAAAAAAATAGCAAGTCTCAATTTTATCCTAGGATGCCAAAGAAGTAAACAAGCTTTAGTCAAGAAAAGCTCGAGAATGCGTTAGTAATATTCTGATGTGCGACTTTAACGATCTCGGAACTATAAGTTGAAAGAATATTTGGCATGGCACCTACGGATAAATGGAAATAAAATCACGTATAATTTTTTGAGAAATTCTTTGTATTTTAGCAAACTACTTACATAAACTTGATCCATTTTAAACAAAGAAAGTTTACAAGCGAGTTAATAGCTGATATGCATTTTAAGCCACTGCTTTGTTAACAAGACTCCTTAAATCAATGTTTGGAAGCTCGACTATTGCTCTTAAAGCTTCGAATACAGTAAAACTAGAATAAACTAGCATGGCTAATTTTATTGAGTACGGTGTAAGGTGGAACTAATGCGCAAACAGTATGTACAGAAAACTCTTCCTGAAAAAATAAGAAATTTCCTTATAAGTTAAAAATAAAAGGACTTCTTAGTACAAAGCAGTAGGAGAGTGTTATTGGATATTAAGAGAAAATTGCATTTTTATATACATACATAAAGCCCCTATATAGGATTTTATTTTTGAGGGCGGTGGGGAATCACAAACTTTGAAGTCGGATATCTCAAAAATCATTAGGGGATAGGTGAAAATAAAGGCATTTTTGAACGTTTCTCGACGAGCTCTATACAATGGCGATTAGAAAATTTTTTAAAAATTCCAAAAATTTTATACTTTTTATAATTATATACACAAAATCTGTCGTTCAAACTGTCTACATAACCGATTTCTCATCATTTTCAAGAACAACTTCACTGCTTTTTCTTTTTGTACTCATAAATATTTGCGCTTTGCAAACAAAAACAGAAGAGGCATGTTAGAAATAAAATTAGATTAGGAATAAATAAAAAATCGCTCTAGCGAAAAATTAGAACTCAAAAAAGATTTAAATATGTAGTAAATAATTATCCTGATTGAATCAATGGCGCGAAGCGCCGAAAATTTTATCATTTTCACGCTAGGGAACGTCAAAAACCTATAGTTTCATAGCTGAAAATCCTGAAAAAATTTCAGGGAGGAATCCCCCTAGATACGGGCCTGAATATATATGTACTCATACATAAGTGGCATTAATATTAGATTAAATGACTAGTATCGCTCATTCAATATCAACTTAAATCATGCAACGAAAGTAGCCAGCAAAATTAAATTTGAAATTCAAACGTCTTTGCGTTCTCCGCCATGATTATGCGATGTTGTATCGTGGTCAACGTCCACGAAAACACGTTCAACATAGGGTAATCGATGAATTTTTAGTCGTAGTAATTCACTAATACCGTAAGCCTGATGCACGGGCATATTTCGATCCAACACAATATGCACCTCAACTAAAAATAATGTGCCCAAGTGATAAACCATCATGGTTTCTATCTGTTGCACTTGTTGTGGAAAATGGTCCAATGCCACGTGTAAAATGCGGCAATAGAATTCGGGTTGAGCAGCTCGGCCCGCTAAAATGCGCATGTGCTGCCTAAACGTACAAAATAATGCACTTCGCTATTTATTGTTTGAACGCTTATGTTCGTAGGCGTACGCAGGGGGTCCCCGTTAGTCCAAACAAATTTGGGAAAGGTATGTAGTATAATACATGGAAAATAATATAAACTGGCATCCTTTTATTGAAAGATCTCTAAAATTTTGCGCCGTAGGATCGTTATTCTCCATGTTTGCCTCAGGCGCGGCCAAAAAACGTCACTTTTAATAGCCTATTGCGATAAAATAGATTATTTTTCGAAAAGTTTGGATTTTATGAGCTTAATGGATACAGCGTGTTCGGAAACGTCTGAAGATGAACTTCGTTTTGTGTACCTACTGCCGAACATATATTGAAATATAGGCAGGGGTGGATTTAAACAGAGCGGGGGGCGGCCGCCCCATGGGCCAAAAATATTTGGCGAGATAAAGAATGGATATGCAATTTGCAATCATTTTTGGCCGTCAGCGACCATAATTTCTCAAATTTTTCCGACGCTACGCGCCGGATGATACCTATTAATGACATTTATTTACTTTCTTGGTGACTTGGAAGCCATTTTCTGTTCATGTCTGTAGGTTTCAAAACAATTTTAACAGCAGAAACAGCGATTTTTGCATAGTTTTCTCGTATTTTCAATTGAAAATTTCGATGTTTCGCATCAAATGCTATAAATACAGTAAATCAAGCAGTAAATCATGCTTGTAGACGTGTATCCGCCTTAATTTCACAAATTTTCTGGCGCTTCGCGCCAGATTTTTGTTAGAACTAAGGAATTTAGTGATTTTTTCGCACAAAATTGTCAAAAATTTCGAAATATTTTAGAAAAATATTGCGTCAAAAGTGATTTTATGTAAAAGTGTACAATGCAAAATACCGAAAAAACTCTATTTTGCGCATTAAGGGCAAAATTTTGACTGTTTTTGGAAAAGTTGGGATACCGCCTTCCCCCTAGGAAAATCCTAGATCCGCCACTGAATATAGGATCATCATTTTCGTACCCCCCCCTTGGAAAATCCTGCGTACGCCCCTCTGTTTATGTTTATAAATACGGCAATAACTTCAAATCTATAATACATGAATAAAAACAGGCAGGGCTTAACTAAGCATGTATATTTTATTTCAAGCATTGATGTCGTTCAGACATGCACACTGTCCAAAAATAAGTGAAGGGTGGGGAGAGGAATAGACAAGTTCCGTTAAGCAAAGTTAATGGAAAAGGTACATAATCATTGTATTCAAGGTCCTTTTTATATCAAATTGGTTGCATCGGGATGTTGTTATATGATTTCAAACACACATGGGCATAGGGGGTATTACTCCTACCTATTGTTTTGGAAAATCCGGTACTACCAGGCAATTTTAAGAAAACGAAAATACTGCAAGGCAATTTTTGAAAATACTGCAGCAAAAAGGCTGAAAATTCTACCGGAAAACGGGAAAAATATCAAAATTTTCTGACGCTCCGCACCGCGTCAATGAATTTTCCTATTTTTCATTGCTAGAAACTCACAAATTACCTAAGCTTCACTAATAAAAGTTAAGAAACCAAGTTTACCGCACATAGCGTGCTGCTAGTACTTTAAAAGCTACATATGCAGAATGTTCGTTGACTTATGTATGGGGACCGTATTTGTACCTACTTGTGCGAGCAGACCGTAGTTTCCCAAGGTCGAAAGTTCAGAAGGGGTGAAATTCCAAAATTTGGGACCATCAAATTTAGAGTGCTAGCCTTTTTGCGGGTCACCGGTCAACCTTGAAAAACGCTTAAAACATCCTATATTACATGTTTAAATGTGAAAAACTGCATTTTTTCAATTCTTTCTACCCAATTCTGACCAGTTTCGTCACTTTTGTAAGTGAAAAATGTGAGAATTGATCAAAAATTTTGACTTTTCGGATCATTTAAACTTCATTCTAGGCATTTTTGGGTAAACAAAACCAAAATGTATTGGTCGGCGCGAAGAGCCGAAAAAGTTTAGCACCTTTGCTATTTTAGTACCCAAAAATCATGCAGAAAATGTTTGATAGCTCAAAATCGTCTCAAAGTGATTCGAGTCTTGGACTAAGTGGCCATTCTAAATTCAACCCCCTCTGGCCACCTCTACCTTGCCCGTGCATGATTTCAAAAACGGTCTGAGGTGGGTTTGCTTGTTAGAAGTCCGCTTAAGAGAATACTACTCCCTCCTGCCCTGCACGTGTTTACAAGGGTTTATTGCTTCTTACTTTCTATATGACAGACTTTGTCATTGAATAATATGTACAATACCTCTTCTTCATTAAACATACAAAAGTAAAATTTATAAACTAGGTATACCAGTTCCAAGTGCACCCTAACTATAGTGTCACACTCAAGAAAGCTCGGGTTTGAGAGATAGGTGGTAGTCTGCCAGTTTAGGGGAACGGAGGGGGCTAAATGACCTTGATTTTTTAAAATATTTTTAATCCTTTTATGTTTTAGCGTTCTAGAAAAATAGCGCATCGTTATAAAGGTCAAAAATATGTCTTTGACGCGTATCCGACGTTTTTGAACACAAAAACGGCAGTCAAAAATTTTTTCGGTTCCACCCCCCGCCCCCGATTCCAATTTTGTGCATATCTGCCTATTAAGCTACCCAAATCACTTGGAATCAACAGAAAACATGATCGTGTTGTACCTGCCACTCAAAAACCATGTGAGACAAACGTAGGTGCTGACTAGAATAGCTCCAAGCGGATCAAGAAATCTCAAGACGTGAGAATAATCGGCTAAATAGGCGCACAATAAAGCAACTGCGTTGGATATGAAATCGTTCCTATGATCCAGCATGTTAACGGCCAAAGATGGGCTGTTTACGAGCTTACACAATACATACATGACGAATTCGCTCAATATTGAAAACAGCATCATCAGGATGGTAGGGAGTCCCACGTCAATATTAACGCTGAAATCAAATCAATAAAAAACCTCATTATGATTAGTTCATCACGATTATTAGATTATTTCATTGAATCATTTCATTATTTTTTAATACATTATTTCATTATTACATTATTTCATTAACCAATTTAGGCTCATTTAGTTATTTCATCATTATTTTATTTTATTATTCAGAAGCAAGTTTCAGGATTTTTCAGGATTCAGCCGAGGTAAACTAAGTTGAGATAGCTACTATGTAGTAAAATCCGCATTTTTCGACGGTTTTTTAAGATCACGCGTAAAATTCAAATTTTTCGAGAAAAAAATTTTCTCTCATCATAGGCAGTGGAAAGTGCGCAAAACGGAATTACGGAAAATACTTCACTCATTATGCGAGGTGCCGAGTGTATACGCACTTTCTCCATCCTTCCGTGTCAGTGTTTTTTTGTTTCCGGCAAAGATTATTCCCGATGAACAAATACTTTTGGGGCCGTCTTTGTACGTTTAGAAAGATTTTTAGGAAGACAAAAACTGAAAAAAAGGTTTGAAATTCGCAAAATTTTTGGCGCTTCGCGCCAAAATAAGTAATTGTGTGTTCTATATATCTTTATAATATCAGAAATTGCATTTTTAAAAGAAAAACGTCAACTTTTTCGGCGCTTCGCGCCGTTTTGAGACGATTATTAGTGATTTGTGCCCTCCGATACCCAGAAATTAGCTAAAATACATTACCAAAGGTCGAACAACTGTTTTTGCCACACTAAAATCGCTACTATATCATATTATAGTACCCAAAAATTTGTGCGTGCAAAATGTACAAAGACTTTTAGGGACCATCTTCGTACATGTACAAACGGACCTTGCACAAAAAAACACTGTTTTGTGCATTATCTCACCTTTTTGAAAAATTGTTTTCGACCAGGGGGCACCCCCTTAATTCGGAGCGGGCTCCCGAAACGAATGAATTCTTTTGTTTCTCCCAAGGGTCCTTCGAAGGGAAACAGAGGGAAAAATTAAAAATTTGCGAGGTGCGTCTAAAACACCGCCAAAACAGATATATTGTTTATGTATAGTTTTGTCTTCTTAACCGCTAAAAATCGCTAATTTTTATTAGACATGAAGAACCTATCAATTTTTTCTGGCGCTTCGCGCCAATTTCATTGTTAAGCAGGGATTTTTTAGCACCACCTCCACTTGTGCGGCCGCTAATGGCAGCAGAGAGCATTAGCACAAGGGGCCCCTCATTAGCGCATCAAAATAATAAAACTATTTGGAGGACGGTATAAATAATGGCATTTTTTAGCATTTCTTAGCAAGCATAAGACCATAAAGAAGATTTTCAAAAAATTTTTTTCAACCCATACAAAAAATAAACTGTTCAAACTGTCAACGCGGCTGACTTCTCATCATCCCATCATCCACTCTATGCTTATGCTGCTCGAGGAAGGCTAAAAAATGCCTTTATTTCAGCCCATTTTGTAATGGTTCTCGAGATATCTGAACTCAAAATTTTAGTCCTTCAAAATAAAATCCTAGATACGGGCCTGAAGGCACAAAATTAATGAAAATGGGGGGAAGTGTGGGGGGTGCAAAAGTTCTCAAAGGTCAAAAATAATTTTTAAGATGGTGGTATGGCGAAAAAACGCAATTTTTCAACGTTTCTCAACCATTGGCATCAGAAAATCGTGGAAAAAACAAAAAAATTACAAAAATTGAATGATGGGGGTATTTCGGTTTTTGAGGGCATTCGGCCTTTTACGGGGGGGGTGCTTGCCCCCACGCTCACGTTCGCCTAGCACTGTTTTTTGCTGTATTTAGAAAATTAAGGATATTTCCATTTCGCAATTTGTGTTCTGCAATACAAATTATTTTAGCCTTCCAAGCCCAATTTCGTTTATAAATCTAACTGAAAACTTGAAAAAATTTAGGTGCGTTTTTACTGAATTTAGGACGAAACAGTAACTGGGTCGCAGATTAAAGTCTGGCAGTCATGAATTTAACGGCTCAAAATTTATAGAAGGGGGTCCTCGGCCACGTTCAGGATTGGGGAGGGGGTATATGACCTCCAATTTCTGACCAAAAAGAGCAAAGACAGGCTAAAAACGCAAGTTTTTTTCCACAGATGAGGGGGAATCAAAAATTTCCTGGCTTTAGGGGTAGGGAGGAGGCTCCATACATGCACGAGGTCAAAATTTCTGGGAAAGGGTAAACCGGGTTTTCTTGAGGGGAATGGACGGTAAAAGAGTAATATTTTACCTATTAAATGCCAAATTTTGTCGAATTTTGATACTTAATTCGTTTCTTTCATTTTTCATGAATATCATTGATTAAATTTGCATGAAAACAATAACGATAAGGGCAATTAAATGACCTCAACACTAAAAATATACAAAATAATGAAAGAAAACAGTCTGGATGAATTAACCGGAAAGTCTACTGCTTAAAAAATTAGTATGTGTACCCTAACTATACTGTTAGATGTCATTTAACGTTTTTTCACGGTTCGAGCAACAGGATTGGTCCAAAACAGCCTGAGGGGTATGCCTTCCAAAAGTCCTGGTAGTGGATACCCCCTAGTGTGCACGTGTGCACACTGTGTACGTGCAAAATTTTTTGGTTGCCGTATATGACGTTTCCAGCCGAGCTTTGTACATACGCATGTTCAAACAAAAAACAGCCTTATTACTACTTATTCCCGATAATTGCTTCCAGCGATTTACTCATAATCTGCAAGTTCGCAATGGCCATTATGGCGCTAACGATGATGCTATTAAGCGGTTCCAATCGAGAACAGCCGCGGGGATATAAATACGGATCACGCGTGCGGATTTTGCGCATAGTGTACCTGTGACACAAAGCATAAGATGAATTAAGGAGATCGTTTAATTCAGACATGCACAGCATGGGAATTCTGGAAGATGAAATTTTAAAGTTCCTTTTGGGCTCAAAAATCGCGGATAAGCGTCAAAAACATCGTTTTTCGGAATTTCTGGCGAGGCACTATCTTTCTAACGCATGGGAAAAATGAGAACATCGAAAAAATTTGATTAAACTGAACAAAATATAGTCAAAAATGAGTATATGGAGCGGAGCGACAAAATTTTACACTTCTGAGCAACGCGATAGCCGAAAACGCTCAAAACAGTACCTCTTACGCAAGTTTTTTGTGTGTAAACTTTCGGAAAATCGCGAATTATCGGGGCGAGGGTGAAAAAATTTCTGAACGGAGATTGAAAAATTTGTTGAGGGAAGTGATAACCCCCAAGCCCCCTAAGATCATGCTTGGTTGAATTTCTTGCAAAACACAATTTCACAATGAAAAAATGACGGTATCATTTTGAAAAAAAAGTTTTTTATATTATTTTTAGCCTGCTGCATAGTCTTCCATCAAAAATTTCAAATTAAATTTCGAAAACATGATTTTTTGCATCAGGTCAGATGAAAGACATCGATGCAAAATAATTAAATCAATCCATCTTTGTCAAAAATGATGAAAAAACAATAAACCCATTTCTGAAAGATTTTCTTGGGTTGGTCAAATGTTGGCAGCCATGTTGTATGATTCATACGTCGAGGAGGATCGAATGTCTAGGGGCACAGATTATTTGAATATTTACTCGTATATACAGTAGAGGTGCACCACTGCCAGTTTTTTTGCCGGCGCCGCTGCCCACTTAAGGCTATATTTTGTGTATGAAAATTTTTAAGGTGGTGTGACAGTAGTGCAGATCCATGTAAAATACATCGCTTAATATTTGCCATCATGTGCGATATTTTCTTCTAGGTTTGATTAATTTTCCACCGCATATTAATGATTGTCTTCATTCGATATCTTGCAACTTAAAATGACCAAATTTACCTATGTACTATTCACGCATTTATTCAGCATAGAAATTCTGTTGGCTCGCCAACTGAAAAGTTTTTTAAACTGCTTTGCTGGGCTTAAAACCATGAAAGTTGTGCGTCAAAGACACCATTTTCTGGCGCTTTTGATATTCTTCTTTTTAGATGTAAAGATAAAAAATTATTGAAAAAAATCAATGAAACTGAAAGGAATATTGTCAGGAAACAAAGATTTGGTGCGAAGCGCAGGACTAAGCCAAAAAATCAATCTAAGCACTTCAAAGTGCTCATTTTTTAGGATTTTCCGAAAATCAGAAATTGTTATCAGCAGCATTTTTCGGGGACAGCATAGGCGCCATAACATGGCATTAACCTTCTCTGACGAGGAACTGAGCTTGCGTGAACAGAAGTATTTTATCGGTTCCAGCTGTTCACAAATAACAATGTCCATTTCATTGTTTATAATTTCATTTTCAGAACTAGATAATTCCTATTATGTCAAGTCAAGTATCCAAATTCCCGCCTTGATTTAGGAATATTTACGATTTACTCAAGTGATGAATCAAACCACTACGAAAAATACATATAGTCGAGCATAACGAGCATCAATGTCCGTATTTATCCATCTTACAAATTCAATAATAGATAAATGCTTAAATCGTTAGAGAACTTTGAGATGATTGACTTGAATCTTCTGCGTTTACTAAATGGCACCGGCGCCGGTGCCAGCCTGGCACCGGGCGGTGCAGATACCCTGGCACCGGCACCGGCGCTGGTGCCAGTGCTAGTTCCATCCCTAATATACAGACAGTATTGTATTTGTATATCACAAATATTACATCATACTACATACATGAGATGTAATCTAATTTATTATGGATATTTAACGTACGCACCTCAGAAAGACCATTTAGCGATTGCTCTGCATCCAAAAAGACTATCCATTTTCCGAGCATTAAAATCTAAGATATATATAGAAATTTTTCTGATCTTAGAAGCATACATGCACATGATCAAAAGTTCTGAGAGGGGAGTAAACCGAGTTTCCTTGAGGGGGAGAGGGTAAGTGAATGAATAATTTTGCCATGTAGTTAATGTCAAGTTTTGATACTAAATTCGTTGATTTTATTTTTCCCAAATTTTTTGTGGATAAA
This sequence comes from Mermis nigrescens, assembly GCA_036768485.1. NCBI lineage: Eukaryota > Metazoa > Nematoda > Enoplea > Mermithida > Mermithidae > Mermis > Mermis nigrescens. Next base: position 5,484,690 of record JAVLUZ010000056.1, read on the forward strand.
TTTGCATTAAAACAATTGACAATAACGGCGACGGAATGGACTGAAACATTAAACATACACGAAAAATGGAAAAATAGTATCTGCAAGAACGAATTGAACATTCTATTGCTCGAAAACTAAGTAATTGTACTTTGAATTACACTGTTAGACGTGATTTGACGCTGTTTCATGTTTCGATCAATAGGTTTGGTCCCAAAACGGACAAAGGGGTATGCCTTTCAAATGTCCTGTTAGGGGATACCCCATATACTACAGTGGGCATGTGTGCTTGAAAGCACCACTAAGCTATAATAAGACTTTGAAGCATAGCTGTTTTCTGACTTTAAAAAAATTAAAATGAGATCTAATGGCGTTGAAACCCCTAAGTATGTTTCTCAGAATTGGAAACAACCATGAGTGAGTAGCTATTTTCTGAGAAATCTTTTCATCCTTCCTGCGGACCCTGACCAGATGTGTTCTTGGAGGTGGGTTTGACCCCGCAAGAATGGCAACACCCCCCCCCCGCAAAATGGCTGCGACCCCGAGAATAATCGATTTTTTTAAAAAAGCTGTAAAAAGTGTGCCTTTTAGGCGTTTTTAGCTCATTTTTGGCTCAAAAATCTCAAATTTTCGGCGCTTCGCGCCCCATTTGCATACTTTTTTACTATATTTTATTCAGTTTACTCAACTTTTTCAAATTTTTTTCGAGATTTCTTTTACGTTTTTATGTTATAGAAAGAGCGAGCATTGTCTGAAACGTCAAGAAATAGTGTTTTTGACGTGTACCCATCGTTTTTTAGCCCAAAAAAGACACTTTTTAAAAAATTTTAGAGCCTGACCCACCCAAAATTCCCATGCTGTACATGTATGACCCTGACCCTGTGCGCATATCCTAATAATCCTACTATCACTTATCACAATTTAACGTACCAGGTCACTGCGCCTGATAGAAGATCAAGCATCGAATCAACTAAGCTACTAATGATAGCCAGTGAGGCACTGAGTAACGATGCGGCGCATTTAACAGCCGCTAGAGAAACATTGACGCAAATAGAGGCCCATAGGACTGCGCGAATACTAAGTCGGCCACGGCCAATAACCTTTGCTAAAATGTGGTGCACAGTTGATGGAAAATTATCACAAACAATAATTATGTATGATGATCATAAATAATAGCAACATATGTACCTAATTAAAAAAATCAAACTTTTCCTTCCTTGTCTGATTCTCTCCTCGGTAAATCTATTGTTAGAGTAAAACTTAAAAATCTGCACGATAATTTTGTCATTACCGTCGCAGATAAGGCTAGCAATAACTCAGTCATCACATGCAAGCACCATTATTTAACGGTTCTTTGTAAAGAATTAGGCTATTTTTAATCGTCATCCCTACCCTCTAGTGGTACCTACATTTTATCCAATTTACGTGAAGAAGACATTATCTTTGGCCATATTCAATTTCAGAAAAATATTTTTTCTAAGTTATTCCCTATAAAGTTAGGTTTATCACTTCGGCTAAAAATTGTTCTACCTACTTTCATATCGTCGCTAATTACCGATGGCCTCAAGTTAATCCGTCGTTTCTAGGAGAACTATTGTAGCATGCTATTTTCAGAAATTCTCGAATTAACAGATTTTGGTCTATCAATAATTCATTTTCTTTCATTAAAAAATTAGAATCAATTAAAAACATTAAATCGATTAAAACATTCGATTTTTCAACACTTTACACATTTCTCTCTCAAAACATACTTATTCCTGCATCTTTTGATTCCCTCGAGAAACCTTTTGATGAAACTAAATTTTTATGTACAAAGGTTTCAAATCATATTGGAGTTCTTCTCCTTCGGACAAAAAGTCTTATTTCACTTTTGACATTGAAACTTTCACAAACAGTCTCAAATTTTTAATCCAAAATTCATTTGTCAATTTTGGAAATAAAATTTTTCATCAAAAAATTGGCATCCCCATGGGCTCTAATTATTCTCCACTTTTGGCCGATCTTTTCCTTTTCTACTGTGAATATAAATTGCAATCATCGCCTAGAAATAAAGACCTTGCTTATTATTTTAATAACGTGACTCGTTACATCGTTCGTGATTACATAAAAGAGATTTACCCTACATCCTTAAATATCACGGAAACTCTTTCTGCTTCAAAAGTTGAATATTTAGATATTGAAGTTTTAATCTCTCTAAACCGATTTCTTACACGATTTTCGACAAAAGAGAACAGTTTCAAATTCCTATTGTCAATTTTCCTTTTTCAGACTCTAATGTACCTAAAAGTCTTTTGTATGCTGTTTTTTGTAAGTCAACTTCATCGTTTTGAGCGTCTATGCACTAAATCAGAATTATTTACAGCGCGTGTGAATCATTTGTCAGCTAAATTGCAAAAACAGGTTTATAACTTTAAAATTATGCGCCAAAAATACATCAAATTTTGCAATATCAACCTTTCTGATTTTCCAGCGCATTCATATATTCAAAATTGCTTAAGACCCTTTTGAAATTTAGAGTTTACTGTATCCGCCTTAATAATCTGTCAATAAAACAGATTAAACAAAGCCATTATGTTAAAATCATGCGTCACAAATAGTGATCGAGCGAAGCTTCGGCTTCGGCTTCGGCTTCGGCCACCTTCGGCCATTTTTGGACCTTCGGCCGAAGGCCAAAGGTCTGGTTGGCGCAAAAAATGGCCGAAGGCCGAAGGTTCTTGTAAATCTTTGTTTTGAGGTCAAGAGAATCAATGGGATAATTAAAATGATCCAAAATGATCACTGAAAGATTTAAGAAAAACGCAACTGCATATGTAGATAATGTGAAGTCTTTAAAGAATCGCTCTGGCCAACAAGTCGCCTTTAAGAATTTTCAGTATTTATTAATTCTAATAAAATTTCGTTTTTGAAAAAACGAAAACGATTCTGCTTTTAAACATCTATTTAGCTTCACATGGGCATCAGACTCAGAAGGTCTGGAGGGCTAATGAAATATCTTATTTTTTATTTCATAAATCTAACATAACAATGTGCTTGTTTCTGGAAAGTTTAGAAGAAATAAGACATTAATTTTTCTATGTACTTGCAAGGAAAAAAGATACGTAGCACTTACGTGTGAAATAGCTTCAAACTCTGAACAGAAATCGTTTTGAAATTTCAGCAATTATCAAAGATTTGAACAAAACTAATTTCAGTATCTGAAAAGTATCTAAAATGATGATTCCATACATGTGCATGAGGGTGAGGGGTATTACTGCCCCTGAGCTCAGTAAAAGTTGTATGGCCATTTTGGTTGAAAGACTCAAAAACAGGTATACAGCATCTTTTAAACTAGAAAAGTATGTATTTAGCCATCTTGGATGTAGAAAAAGGCTGACTATACATATAGCCTTTTTAAAAGCTGGAACATTAGCTATGTATACAATAGCGCTATAAAACTCTTTTTACAGAATATGTCCAAGTTTCAGACTTTCACTTGACTTAGAGTCCCACCTCGTGCATACATATAAATGATTTCTTTCCAAAAATTCCCAAACCTTCTGTTATAGTGGAGAAATATTTTATTTTATAGTTGGCATTAAAGCTTTTATCTGCTCCATTCTCCAATAAGTTCTGTTGCGAGCGAGCGAGAATTCAAAGTAGCAAAAGATTTGGCAAATGGTTCACGAATCCGATTGTTGCCAGCAAATGTGCAAAAGCTACTTTTCTTGAAGCACAATCTGAAGGCAATCGGTTACAACAGCGTTAACCTAAAGGATAGTGATGAAGCTGTGGAGTTAGATGGCACTGAGAATGTCAGTGAAGCTTACACGACCGATTCTGATGGTGATGACAGTGAAACCGAAGTTGATCAAGATATTTAGTCACACGATATAAATTCCATTGCGCTATATTTGACAAGAATAAACTTTGATGCGATCTGCTTACTATTTAAATGTATGCAAACCTCGTGATGTTCTATTTATTCTTTCTATCTACCAATGTACATTATAGCGCCTTCGGCTTCGGCCTTCGGCTTCGGCCTTCACAAATACTTTAAATTTTCCAAAAATGACATTTTGAATTTTCCTTCGCGTTTGTACTTCGCCTCCTATCACATTTCCAGACGCGCTTCAGACATCCGTATGAGTGCGTAGCTCCGGTTTTTATTATGGTGCGCTAATCATATGAGTATGTAGGTGCGTCGGTATGTTCCCACGTCAATCCCCACATTTTTATTTTTTCCGCCTTAGTTCAGTTATTCGCAATGTAGTGCTTTATCACGGATAATATCAGAGTAGGCGCATATTGACTTAGGTTTTTCCTTTATTTTTCGCGTGCGCGACTTATACTTTCTATTCCTATCCAGCTCACGCCTTTTGTTTACTCGTTGCATTTCCTCGCATGATTGAACAGGCCAGGTACGCCATTATTTCAAGTGTAGGTTTACAATGATTTTTTTTATTTATTTTTTAATTTTTTTAGAATTTTTTGTTATTGATGTTATTATTATTGTCATAGTATATCGATGTAGATTTTCTATTCCAGTCTTGCTCTCGCTATCTATTTACTCATTGTATTTCCTCACGTGATTGAACAGGCCAGGTACGGCAGTATTTCACGTATAGATTTACAATGTTTTTATTATTATTTTTATTTATTTTTTATTTCATTTATTTATTTAATTATTTATATATTTTCTATTAATGTTTCTTTTTATTGTTAATATCAATATAATTATTATCATTATTATCATAATATTTATACTATCTATAATTCAATTGGTTTATTTATTTATTTATTTATTTATTCAACTTTTTCTTCTTTTTTTTATAAAGAGAGGCAGTCTGGCCGCCTAGACTGGTGCCGCTAGGTCGCAGTGAGTCAGACGATTAAAGGCACGAAACTGTAGCAACCTAGTTCCCCTCTGATGTCCTCGTCTGTTTACATGATTTTTTTACGTTCTTTTTCTTTTTTCTTTTCTTTTTTATGTAAGTTTTCGTTTTTTAATCCTGCCTACTTTTCCTGTTTCATTTAGACTTTTGCGCCTCATAAAACATGTAATCTCTCATAATATAATTTTTTTATGTACACTTGTGCTATTTCACGCGTCCTTTTTCTTTATTTCTTACTAATAGCATGTTGCACCTCTATATCTGTCTTTCTTTCTTCTCTTTTTCTTTTTTTCCTAGTATTTACTTTTTTATTTATCTATTCATTTATTCACTTAATTATTTTCTCCTCATTTTTTTTATTTTTATTTTATTTTATTTTTATTTTATTTTCTCTGCTTTTTTTCTCGTATTGATGACTTCTTACTATTTGGTGAAAGGAACAATTATGAGGGCGCAGGTGTGGGGGATAAATGGGACTAGTCCCCCGAAAAATTTTGGAAGCATGAGCACTCTTAACAAGAAGAGTCCACAAAGTAAAAAACTGGAAATTCTTGAAGCGTATTCTGATAGACTGCTAGAATAGATTCTAGCATGCTTTTTGAGCTAATAAGCTAATAAGCGTGAAATACAACATAATTGTTTGATATAATTAAAATCAAGCTGAACTTTTTAAAGCTTTTTTATTTTCCAACGTATTAGGTCTCGCAAATAAATTCTCAAAAAGCGCCATATTTTCGTCTATTTACATGTGATTGTTTAAATATCTAACTTCAAAATTGCCGTCCCCTAAATTTAGGAGGCCAGCTACGCTACTGAACAATAATTGTAAGACCAATTCAACTCCTGATTAATGGCTAACAAATAAAAGCCAAAACCCGACAATTCTAAATCGACAAAGCGTGCATTATAATCGAAAACACATTAAGGCTGGATTAGCACATTGTGAAGTATTCATTTATCACTTCTTGTGCATTTTTTTCTGGAAAAATTCCGAAAAATTTGAATTTCTCGGCGAGTTTTCTGAGCGAGAATGAATAGAATTAAACTAAGGTTGTAGAGATTATCAAAAGTGTTCGAAATTTCAATTCTTCTTGTCAAATATTCCAGAGCTGAGCCGGAAAAGCAATGTAAAAAGTTCGATAAATGCATTGCAATGGCTTGAAAAACAAGCATTTCTCATGATTTCACACATATGCATTATAATCCCCAGTATACATATCTAATACTGCACCTGTCATACTTTTCATGCATGCGAGTGCGACGAATAAGATTATAAATTTAAAAAAAGAAACAGCTAGCTTTAGCTAAAAAATAGCAGTATTTGTGATCGACCATTGAGAAAAAATTGTACACAAAATTTTTCAGTAATTTAATATTTATGCAAAAGTTGTATTAATTAATATTAGTACGATTCGAGTTTGTAATAATTTCATTATCGCATGTACAATATAAGACGTAACGTTAAGTACGATTAGTCGGTTAATTGCGTGTAAGTATTCGTAATTCGATAATAATTACTATTTATTTAACTTCGTAGTAGCTACTGTACGTGTAGACGGGAAACGAGCATGCGATAAATTAGGTTACACAAAGACGATGATTGACAGGAGAAAAGTGTAATGATCGGATTAAGAAGGCACGCTAATTTAGAACAAAAAGAGCTCGAAAACGGAATAATCTGGTTCAATGCGGAGCTGTCAATCAGAAACTGACTGAAAATAAAGGAAAAGTTCAAAATCACATGCAGTTTATAGAGAAGAGCAAGTACAAAAGCTTACAGTGCAGACGAAATACCGTAAAACTATGTAAAAGCACAAAAAAGTGTACAAATGAGCGTAGTAACACCGACGCCGTTTTCGAACAAAGGATTGGGGCAAAAGGTCATGATTAACCAGTGAGTAAAAACATATAAAATTCACAGGAAATGCATCTAAAATATATAAGAAAAGCAAACAACGCTATCCAATATAATTTGTTTAATATTGCTGGTCAGTGAGAAGACTGAATCAAAAAATGAACGCCAAACTCGTCCGAGAAAAGTAAACTTTGAATTAGGAAGTTCTATAAAAGGGAGATTAAAGTCAAAAAAGGGCTCAGTGTTTTCGTTTGCGTCCCGTCTTAGTTCAGTGCTTTGTAAAACCTACGCGTCACTTTTGCCGTCTACTCCACCACTAGCGTCGTAAGTTATTGATATCATAAATATTATTAATTAATTTAATAAAATCTGTTAAAGATTAGCCTAAATATTATTTAAAAATTAGTAAGGTGACACATATCTAATACTGCACCTGTCATACTTTTTATGCATGCGAGTGCGACGAATAAGATTATAAATTTAAAAAAAGAAACAGCTAGCTTTAGCTAAAAAATAGCAGTATTTGTGATCGACCATTGAGAAAAATGCAAAGAAAATTATTCTCAGAAAAAATCGATAAACCCTAATAAGGCGGAACTATTGAACTTGGACGTGCATGTTTGAGAATTCTTTGAGAAGCTAGGTTAGAATGACAAAAATTATTGAGCTACTGTAATAATTTAAAGAAAAATGAAGTTATTTCAAAAACATTAACCTTTCCAGTGACACATTTGCCAGTGGCAAACTCCTCATCAAAACGCCGCACTAAAAGCCTGTCTTCCTGTACGCTGCGTAAGAGATTGGCCTGGCGCGCGTAATACTGTCGAACAGCTTTCCGACGTGCCTTTGAGGCCAGCTGATCGAATCGGACAGCTTTCCCTTTAATGTCTTCAAGCAGCTATCAACAGAATAAATAAGCATAAAGTATTTATTTATTTATTTATTTATCCATTTCGCCGATAGCTTACATAAGCATTTTTCTTAAGTCATCAAAACGAAGCATAAAAGATGTCTGCGTGCTCTTTCAAACCGGTCGCTCGCGTAGCTAATTTATTGTTACGATTTGCACGCCTATGTACTAAACAGATTAGCATTTTCGATTTTATGAAAAATATTAGTCTCGGTAGCTGGAAGTAGACCTATTATAAAACCTAATAGCAGAAATTATTTAAAGAATAACTGTAAATACTTTCGGTAAAATATGAAGTTTTAAGCCTAACACTAATGAATGCTTAGTAGCACAAAGCATTTTATGGAAATATATGGCAGCAAAAATAAAAACTAAGCGGCAAAGTAGAAAAAAGAATTTCAGAACAAAAGAAGGTATCGGAATAATACAAAGCAACCATTTATTCTTATTTTGAACCACTCTTTATAAAATTTATCTAAAACTAGAAGTGATTCGTATGAAGTAGAAAACAGGAACGCGAGAGCATTTGAGAAAGCCACGTCAACAGTGAACTTAAGCAGGCTCAACGATTCATAGAAACACAAGGTCAGGGTAGCCAGGGAGAAATAAATTCAAGAATCTGTAGTCAGGGAGGGAAATAATCTGGAATTCTTAAGTCAGTAGCATTGTTATGGTATATTGTGTCAAAATCGCATGAAAATACACCGATTTTTAACCTAAATCGCTAACAGTGCCTAACTTTTGGATTCCAAAATTCCTAATCTAAACATCTCGTCTCACGATCTCGTGAATCTAAAAATTTATTATGAAACAACTTTTTAGCAATTACCGCGAATATTTCTTTTATCATATGGATCACCCATTTAGAAAATAGAAATACGCTGCATCATACATGCACACGGGAGAATCCTCTACTAAGACTTTTGAAAGGCACATCCACCCTCAGACCGTTTGGGACTAAACCTAAAACCTAATGCCACGAAAAAGCGTCAAATGACGTCCAACCGTGTGGCTTCAAGTACTTGTTTTTCGAGCAGTAGAATGTTCCATTCGTTCATCGAAACACTTTTCTTCCATTATTTAATATATATTTGATGTTACAGGACATTCCATCGCCCTTATTTTTACTTTTATTGCAAATATCACCATAAAAATTCATTAGGAATAAAATACAACGAATTAAGTATCAAGATTTGACAATAAATAGCAAAATTAAGATTATTCATTTAACCCCTCCCAGAACTTTGACCGTGTGCATACATGCGCTGTATACTTTACGCAACATGCCTGTTTGTCAACAGCCTTAAAAGTTTCATTATTTAATTCTTTCGCACGTCCAATGATGGCTGAAATTTCGATTGCTTTTGCTTTGCCTCCGTCAATCTTATGATTGGGGTGTTTGACATTATCAACAGATAATTGATTTCCTTCAAAAAGAAATTCGATGAATCACCTCGAAACAAATGACTTAAAATTTGTAAATTTACAATACATTTCATGGTTTATTCAGTAGAACCTACATACGTAATAAACTTTTAATGTGGAATATAAAATAATAGCGTGGGTGGACGGAGATAAATTTTTATATACTCCAATCATCATTAAAAACTAAACGTTGACCCTATTAGTGTACACTTAATACCATTAATGGAATTTTTTCAATAGTAATCATCATACATGATTTCTCCGCAGAAAAAAAATCTCCCCAGAATTCACAATTTTACCAAAAATTCAAAAAAATTTGTGGAAAATATGCTGTTTTAAGCGTTTCAGCTATCTGTTCGCTCAAAAGTGTCAAATTTTCAGCGCTTCGCGCCATATATTCCTTTTATGTCAATATTTTCCTCAGTTTGTTTAGAGTTTTTCATTTTTTTCCAATTTTTTCACATTTTTAAGCTCAAGAAACACTGAGCGTCGTCAAAAGAGGCCAAAAAATTATATTTGTGAGGCCGTCATTTTTTAAGCCCTGAAAAAGGCACTTTATAATTCCGACCCTTCCTATGCTGTGCATGTCTGGTTATCATTATCATAAATACGAAGAAGGGATGAATTAATCTTATAAAGGCTTGAAAGTAAAAACTGAAGGGATAGCAAAAAAATTTTGAAAGAGAGTATTAATGATGGTTTTTATCCTAAATCAGTCCATTTAAATGAATATCTTTACCGCAAAAATCTGAAATGTTCAAGTTGTCTTCAGATTTTCGAAAGCTCACCACATTAGAGCGATTTGGCGCAGTAGGCCGAGAATTGCAAGAAAATCTTTTGAGTTCATAATGATAGAATATGCACATCAGATACACTTATACAAGCTCATAATAAACGATATCAGTTGTCAACATTTATAGAAATTTTCTCTAATATTATGCTACCTGCTCATCACATCCGCAGGAAGATTAATCGACCACTTGATAGCTTGCATTTTTACGTTTGATCAAACCATTTTATGCCAATTATTACTTTAAAAACAAAAGATCATTAAGTTTTGAATTCCACGTAAAAAGTTGCATCGCATCACACTTCTTGAATTTAAACGCCCGTCCACCGATTCTACAATGTCGACTTAAAATTAGTCATGTCTACCAACTCTACCACGCCATAGGAATGTTAATTTGCAAATTTAGCGCGCCTTTCCTTTATCAAAAATGCGACTGAGGCGATAAACATTCGCGAAATCTTTAAATTTTTCGGCGCTTCGCGCCAGAATATGAAGTATTTTTCTTAGTTTAGCCTTATGCCGCGACCAGCTTGAGTTGGATAAAAGTCTCACATTTTTTGCTACAGAAACAGCCTAACTATCAAATCTTACTATTTGAATTCGGAAATATTCTCTAATAAACCACTTGTATCTTTTCTTATAATTGATCTGAAATTTTTTACACGTAATTGCTAATTACAAATATTTCAGCCCCGGCCCGGAGCAATCCTTATCCCAGCCCAGGGCATAAGCCTCCGGCACCGGGGTTCGGGAAAACCCTTGTTTTCGGGAAGGCCGTCTTAGATATACAATAAATTTAGAAGGGCCGAATTGAGTCATCGAATAGAACTGGTATACATAAGTCGCGTTTAGCATAGAAGTAGCTAACAAGGTCTTACCCATTTGTGCGGGTTTCGTTCCTTAATTGCCGCTAATCAGTCCGTCTTATACATATGTATGAACCTACTTTCGCCGGAATACATTTCAAATACCGATATTAAAGAAACCGATATGGACAGAGCTGAAAGAAAAAGCATTAAGATAAAGTGCTATAAACAATGGTTCATTCGGATCAATAAGATTTAGTTATGCACAATAAGTTCAATAAGATTTCTAGCTCCATAGTACATTTTGTGACGTCTTACAATGACCCTATGCTGTGCATGTCTGGTTATCATTATCATAAATACGAAGAAGGGATGAATTAATCTTATAAAGGCTTGAAAGTAAAAACTGAAGGGATAGCAAAAGAATTTTGAAAAGTATTAATGATGGTTTTTATCCTAAATCAGTCCATTTAAATGAATATCTTACCGTGTAAAAATCTGAAATGTTCAAGTTGTCTTCAGATTTTCGAAAGCTCACCACATTAGAGCGATTTGCGCAGTAGGCCGAGAATTGCAGAGAAAATCTTTGAGTTCATAATGATAGAATATGCACATCAGATACACTTATACAAGCTCATAATAAACGATATCAGTTGTCAAGCATTTATAGAAATTTTCTCTAATATTATGCTGCCTGCTCATCACATCCGCAGGAAGATTAATCGACCACTTGAGAGCTTGCATTTTTACGTTTGATCAAACCATTTTATGCCAATTATTACTTTAAAAAACAAAAGATCATTAAGTTTTGAATTCCACGTAAAAAGTTACATCGCATCACACTTCTTGAATTTAAACACCCGTCCACCGATTCTACAATGTCGACTTAAAATTAGTCATGTCTACCAACTCTACCACGCCATAGGAATGTTAATTTGCAAATTTAGCGCGCCTTTCCTTTATCAAAAATGCGACTGAGGCGATAAACATTCATGAAATCTTTAAATTTTCGGCGCTTCGCGCCAAATATGAAGTATTTTTCTTAGTTTAGCCTTATGCCGCGACCAGCTTGAGTTGGATAAAAGTCTACATTTTTTGCTACAGAAACAGCCTAACTATCAAATCTTACTATTTGAATTCGGAAATATTCTCTAATAAACCACTTGTATCTTTTCTTATAATTGATCTGAAATTTTTTACACGTAATTGCTAATTACAAATATTTCAGCCCCGGCCCGGAGCAATCCTTATCCCAGCCCAGGGCATAAGCTCTCCGGCACCGGGGTTCGGGAAACCCTTGTTTTCGGAGAAGGCCGTCTTAGATATACAATAAATTTAGAAGGGCCGAATTGAGTCATCCGAATAGAACTGGTATACATAAGTCGCGTTTAGCATAGAAGTAGCTAACAAGGTCTTACCCATTTGTGCGGGTTTCGTTCCTTAATTGCCGCTAATCAGTCCGTCTTATACATATGTATGAACCTACTTTCGCCGGAATACATTTCAAATACCGATATTAAAGAAACCGATATGGACAGAGCTGAAAGAAAAAGCATTAAGATAAAGTGCTATAAACAATGGTTCATTCGGATCAATAAGATTTAGTTATGCACAATAAGTTCAATAAGATTTCTAGCTCCATAGTACATTTTGTGACGTCTTACAATGACCCTATGAGAGCTGAATTTCAGGTATGTCTATTAATTACTTTAAGAATAAGGCTCACTTTATTGACTTGGCATTAGCAATTTATACAATATCGGCTATTCGATGGCAAAGGCCATCACCTCTTGAAATAAGACTACTAGTACTATTTTTACTATATTATCAAGAATAACTGCTGATGTCGCCATAAAAAATGCTATTTTGTGGACGTAGGCTGGTTTTCTTTGGTTGAACTAGGTATCTAATAGTTTTGTAACCCTTGCTTTCAAAAGAATCAAAGTCAAGTCGAAAAACCGAAAATTGGGGAAAATTCATATGACCTAGCGCGAATTTCATGAATCAAGATAAGGTCAGCAGCATATATACGTGGGCAGCACCAAAATTCTGGAAAGTGCAAGATTATTCCAAGGTCAAAAAATGGTCCGGCGAAAAAACACCTTTTTTCAACATTTCTCATCGAGCACTATCCATTGGCATCAAAAACTTGCGAAAAAAAACCAAAAAAATTTCAAAAAATTGAATTCTGGGAGGGGATATTTTGATTTCTGGGGGGTTTGGTTTCTCGGGGGGAAGACATTCCCATAGGGGGTGGTGAGGGGGTATTACCTTCACCTTTGGGTCCGAGACTTGAATCACTGTTAGACGATTTTGAGCTATCAAACATTTTCTGCATGATTTTAGGGTACAAAAGCAGCAAAGATAGTAAAAAAATTAATACAATTCTGTTTTGTTTACCCATGAAATACCTATGCAGAATAAACTTAAAATGATCTTAAAAGTCAAAATGTTTGATGAATTCTTATATTTTTTACTTACAAGAGTGACGAAACTACTCAGAATGGGACAAAAAGTAGTTAAAAACGCAATTTTTGCATTAAAACATACTATATAAGATGCTTTAGCCATTTTTCATATTTGACCTGCAAAATAGATTACTCTAAATTTAGTGGTCCTAAATTTTGGGATTTCACCCCCCCTGAACTGTCGTTCTGGGAAACTATGGGGGTGCATACCCCCCACGCCCAGGTGTAATCAGCAGGGCCGTATCCAAGGGTGGGCGGCCGCCCCCCTTGGCTTAGCCGGAAAAAATTTTGAAGGTTAGGATAATGCATGGAAAGATGAAAAACTCGCCTGTCTTTGTCGCCTTCTGCATAAAACCCGTCAAGATAAGAAGAAATATAGATGCAAAATACGTTTTAGATTATATAAAGACTAAAAACGGAGTGCTTAAACCGCGCGCTTGGGACTAACTAGACTGTAATTTTGATGTTGAAAGGGTGGCCACCAGTTTGGTAAAAAAAATCCCCTGACTTTCCCAGGTTTCCCAGGTGTATTCCACAAGATTTCAAAGAAGTGATAAAAATCAAATATTACAAACTTATGACAGAAAATACGTGCCTATTTTGGCAAAGCACTTCAAATAATACACGGATTAAATTTTATATCATGAGCAAAATGCAAACGCAAGTATAAAACAGATTCAGCAAGATAAGTTGGCATTATAAGTTCTTTTTTAATTCGCTTATTCATCTATCGTATTGTGTTCTAATTTAGAATTTTCTTCCAAATCCGCATTTTCTCTTCCAACAATTCCACTTCAGCCAACAGCTCCTTTCGTTTTCGTTTCACTGCCTCCTCTTTTGCTGCTCTCAGTGGTCCTTCTTCTAGTGCTTCCTTGTACCTGGAATTAGATGAGCGCACGGATTTGAGCATTTCATTCGTAATGTTCAAGTTCAAAATGCCACAAGCTTCAGATACAGAAACCTAGACAATACGCTGACTAATCAAAGAGCGTTCCTGCAAATTTTCAAGTCTTCATTGATACTAAATCCGTTCTCAACGGCAGCATTTCCAAGCGACAAAATGAACAACTGTTTGATAATTATGCACTTAACAGCCCATAATATTTCAGCCCGAGTTGTTGATTCATTGACTAGCAAAGAAAAATGCTCCGATGGAACAAAAAAGGGGAATATACTTGGGATTGTGAATTATCGAGGATGTAAAAGGAGGGGACTAGGAAAAATCTCCCATGTTATATGCCAAAAATCGCAAAATATGTTAAAAACCAGACTTTCTCTAAACAATGCAAAAAATCGAAGTATATTCTGCGGCCTCCCAATAGAAATAAACTATTTACCAAAAAAATTGATTGAAAAAAGCAGCGAATTAGCAATGCAGTAGCTAGAGCGAATTGAATGAAATATTACATATCGATGCATTCAAGACAATCGATGATATTGTTGGTTCAAAGCAGTAGGAAACACGGAAACTGACGTACAACAGACCTTATGTATATAGACACTCTTTTACACATGTCTACAACAATTGTTTACTAAACTTTTACATTTTCAAAGGCCGCAGAATATACTTCGATTTTTTGCATTGTTTAGAGAAAGTCTGGTTATTAACATATTTTGCGATTTTTGGCATATAACATAGGGAGATTTTTCCTAGTCCCCTCCTTTTACATCCTCGATAATTCACAATCCCAAGTATATTCCCCTTTTTTGTTCCATCGGAGCATTTTTCTTTGCTAGTACCCTACTTTTAATTAGCAAGATTTAGAAATACAATACTAGATTTCATTTACTGTGGGGTTCTTCTAATAATTAAATGGTTTAAACTTTACAAAGCTACTAGTTGTAGAAGAAACAAACATTCTGATTAGTAATTCTTATGTTACGTAGAACATCCTGTAAATAAATATGCTTCCAAAACTTTCTAAAGCTAAACTTAATTTACATTTTAAAATTTACACAAAAGTGTAAAGAATTTTAGTGGGATTAATAATTTCGATATTGCTCTGATATAACGATCAGCATTTATTAAGAAATGAAACCTCTATGTTCTAAGAACAAATTAACATTAGGTGTTAATCACTTTACACTACTCTTCATGCACCCCTAGCAGACGTATCACATCTGTTTCCATATATATTTTACGACTTTAGGGAAAAATAAGTTACCGTGAGGCTCTAGAATAGAGCTTATTATATAGTGTAAACTTTACACATAGCAACAGGTGTAAAGAAGATTTTAGTCGGATCTGTAAATTCGATATTGCTCGGATATTAAGATCAACATTCATGAAAAAATTACGTCTCCATACCGGTTTAAGGACAAATAGGCACAGATGTAAACCACTTTACATCACTGTTGAGTGTAAACGAACGCGCCCAGCTGACGTCCCTTATTTGATTCCATGTAAATTTTCAGATTTCAGCAAAAAATTCAGGTTTTCGCAAAGCTCTTGAACGAAGATTAATTAGCAGTGTAAACTTTACACAACCACCGAGTGTAAAGAGGATTCTAGTCGGATTTGTAAATCTGATATTACTCGGATATTATGATCAACATTTATGAAAAAATTATGTCTCTACAATGATCTGAGGACAAATAAACATTAGGTGTAAACTACTTTACACCACTGTTGAGCGTAAACAAACGCACCTAATTGACGTCTCACACTTGATTTTTATACATGTACCTGTATAAATAGGGTTACCCCCTATTCCTGGGCAATGACCAGAGCTTCGCCCCGCAGAACTGGAGCTATAAATCTATGCTCCCCGGGATTTCGTTGCTCCCCACGTACATTCGTATTCAAGAGTTCATGGAGGTAAATTTGAAATTTTTTCCACCACTTCCTTCCCGACTAGGGCACGTAAATCTCAAAATTTTTCCACCGCTTCCTTCCCGATTAGGGCACGTAAATCTCAAAATTTTTCCACCGCATCCTCCCCGACTAGGGCATGTACCTACATACATATAATGCTTTCATTCTTTTATCCATAAAAATTTATAATGTACCTACTTGAATGTATCTAAAAAGGATGACCTGGGCGTGGGGTTTTGAAGGGTTACCACCATATACATGGGCAGCGACAAAATTTTGGGGGAGGTCCTACGGGGCAAATTCGCTAAAAATAGCTCTGAAAACGCCTAAAAATAGCATTCTTGGGGGGTTCAGCTAGACCCCCCCCCCCGCCCATGTATGGTAACCACAACCAGAAGGCAAAATACCCAACATTACCTCCAGAATTCAATGTTTAAGAAATTTTTGCTTTTCCGGGTTTCAATGATACAAATCGATAGAGCTCGACGAGAAACATTCAAAAATGGTTTTTTCGCCATAGCACCATTTTTAAGGCCAAGGATTTGAATTTTAAAAAAATTTCGCACCCCCGCAAAACTTTAAAGCCACCCACCTATGCTCTCCAGGATTTCGTTGCTGCCCATGTACGTACACAAGGGTATATAACGTAAATCTAAAAATTTTTCGCCGCTTCTTTCCCGACTAGAGCATATGTATGTACAATGCTTTCATTCTTTTATCCATAAAAATTCATGATTTACATGAATTTATCTAGAAACGAGGAAAGTTACAACGAATTACCGCAATTTTTCGTGATTTAACACTATGAAGTCGAAATTAAATGCTGAAAACATAGTGCCTTCAAGGCATTACATTGGAGACAGACCCCAATGTTTTTAGGTTTCTTCATGGTAAGCAATCGCAATACGGTAATTTAAACAGACATACAATAGACTTTGAAGACCATTAAATGCGTCATCATTAACACAATGCTCTAAAACAAAGGCTAACATGCAGTATAAACTTAACACAACCGCCTAGTGTAAAGAGGATTTTATTCCGATTTGTAAATCTGATATTACTCGGATATTATTACCAACAAATTGCATGTCTACAATGGTCTGAGGACAAATAAACAATGAGTGTAAACTACTTTACATCACTGTTGAATGTAAACAAACGCGCCTACGTGACGTCTCACATTTGATTCTTTGAAAATTTCTAGACTCCAGGAAAAAATTAGGTTTCTGGAATACTCAAAAACGAAGAAAAATACATATGTAGTGTAAACTTCACGTAAACACCTAGTGTAAAGAAGATTTTGGTCAGACTCGTAATTTTAATATTGTTCCGATATTACGATTAATATTTATGACAAAAATTGAGTTTCCATAATGTTCTATGGGCAAACTAACAATAGGTGTAAACCACTTTACAACACTGTAGAGTGTAAACATATGCGCCAGACTGGCATATCAAATTTGGTTCCTGGTCCATTTCTAGACTTAACAATCATGTCCCTGACTCATAACCGGAGAAGCAGGCAGAAAAAACAAGACAGAAGCGCATTTTAAACACCAAATTTTCGACTTTACACTCGCTAAATATTAATGTATAGACAATTTGCTCTGACATGCACCCGATATAAAGCACTTTATTTTTATTCTATTGGACTTATCCCGACTTCTGGACGGAGAAATTGGCGAACAAAAACGCAACAAAAACATATTTTCCATCATTTAGAACACTGTAAACTTTAAAATTCCGTACCGAACTCCCCATTGAGTTTAAAAGAAATTCGGTTTTGGCACAATTTGTAGCTTTTAAATCGTAGTACATTTCTGTGTGCCAAAATTCTCTTGCAAAAATTATTTGGTATGATTTATTAATCAAAAATTCGGAAAAAACGTGTTTTTTCGCCCATTTTTTACCTCTGATTTCGAACTTTACACCCCCATAAATAACTCAATATTGCGTTTTTTTAATGCGGTTTGCTGCGATGTGTAGCCCCTGAGAGGCACTTTATTACTGCTGTATTCAATTTACTCTGACTTATGAAGCGGAAAAATTTGGCAGAGAAATCTTAGTTAAAATCCGTTTTTTTACACCATCCACTAGAGTGTAAACTTTAAACCCCAGGATCTAACTCACCATAGAGCGTAAAAGACTTTGCTTATATGCAGAATGTAGCCCTTGATCCGCTCTACATTTCTGTCAGAAAACATTTTAAAAAACTCATGACCGACCAAAAAGTGCTTTTTTCACCCCCAGATTTTCGCACTCTTTACACTGCCATTCGAGAACTAACGCGAATTTCACAAAACAAAAAAATGATCATCTGTAGAATTCATCCCTCTATAATCCTATGCTGTTCAATTGTTCGAGTCATCAATACTCAGTTGGCCACATGCCGTGATAAAAAGGTCCCAAAATTTGTCCTATGTTATAACGTTACACAAAAACTTTACACCTTCTTTACACAGTCAGTTTTGTTTCAAGAAAAACAAAGAAACACGGGCAGCGAATTTTTTTATTATCTCCCTTTATAAAAAAACCGCACCCTCCAGAAGTGTCCCGTTATAGCTTTAGGGGGTGCACAGGTGTTAGGGGTACCCAAGTATGGTATTACTGGAGTACGTCCACACTTTTTAAAAATCATTTTCGTTAAAAAATAAAATAGCCATATTGATAAATCGACATTGCTGATCTCAAATCCGTTGTCTGTTTTAGCCTGCATGCATCGCCGTTACAGTATACCTACAGTACACCTAAACACTTTTTTAAATTATTTTCGTCGGAAAATAAAATCGCTATATTAGTAAATCGACGTCGCTGATCTCAAATCCGTTGTCTATTTTTAGCCTGCATGCATCGTTGTTACAATATACCTACAGTACACCTCAACACTTTTAAAAAGTCATTTTCGTTAAAAAATAAAACTGGCATATTAGTAAAATCGACACAGCTGATCTCAAGTCCGGTTGTCTATTCAGCCTGTATGCATCGTTGTTACAGTATACTTACAGTACACCTCTAACACTTTTTTTAAAAAATATTTTCGTTAAAAAATAAAATCTCCATATTAGTAAATTGACATCTGATCTCAAATCCGTTGTCTATTTTTACCTGCATGCATTGTTGTATACCTACGTTACAGTATACCTACAGTACACCTCAGATTTTTTATTTTCAGATCTCAGATAACTTATGTACTTCAGAAAATTTTTAACATCATGGTACAAGATAAATATGCATGAATTTTGCCACATATAACGAGAACTGAAGAATCAGCCACCGAATTCGCACGAGAAAACGACTTGCTGCTAGTTTTTCATATTAATATCTTGTGCCATGATCTTGATAAATTTTCTGGAGTAAGTTATCTGAGATCTGAAAATAAAAGATCTAAAGTGTACTGTAGGTTTACTGTAACGTAGGTATACAACGATGCATGCGGGCTAAAAATTTGGAGATCAGTGATGTCAATTTTACTAATATGGCAATTTAATTTTTTAACAAAAATGATTTTTTAAAAAGTGTTGAGGTGTACTGTAGGTATACTGCAGCAACGATGCATGCAGGCTAAAAATAGATAACGGATTTGAGATCAGCGATGTCGATTTACTCATATGGCGATTTTATTTTTTAACATAAATGATTTTCAAAAAAGTGTGGACGTATATACTCCAGTAATACCCCAAGTATATTATAGGTACGCGCTAACGCGCTACCTAAGATAATAGGATCTAGTATACAATTTACCCACCAACGTTTTTTAGCCGATCCATAATGTATTGTAATGTGTCATGTGTAATGTATAATGTGTAATATGAACACTTTACACATTACACGTTACACACTACACATGACACATTACGCAATACACATTACACATAACACATTACATATTACACACCACACAAAAAACGTTGGTGGGTAAATTGTATACTAGATCCAGATAATAAATGGATTAGCGCGTGATGCTGGTCGTGCTGGAACCAGCGGTGGCGGTAGAGGACTGTGATGTACTTTGTGCCGGTGATGGCTCTAGTGATCCAAATGTCGAGACGGATGGCTGATCCGAAGTTATGTCCACTAAAAGTGGATCAGTTTGAGAAAAATCAGGAAGATTTGATGTCTTTCGATTAGACGAAACAAAGTAGTGCAGACTGGTCGTTTTTGAGAGCAATTGCTTTTGCTTCAAATGTTTGGCATAACCAGAATGACTGATTAAGCCTGTTGGCTCATATTACTTAAAGTAAAGTTCCTTTTGCAAATGAGACAATAGGCGCTAGTAGAATCAGATGCAACAGGACGCAGCCATGTGGCCCAATGATTATTCAATTCAATCTAGCTGAAATTTCGTCCTCTTATTTGACATATAATTGTATATCTAAATTGAACGAAGAGTATTTTTTGGAACTATTCGGTTGCCTGCCATGTGTATTTTGCTCAGGAATTTCAGTTTTCCTAACTTTTTTTAGTATCAGTGGGTTTAACGCATACATGCACATAGGGAGGGTGAGAGGGGGTATCACCCCCCCCCCGAAAAGGGTACAAAAGTTAGGTGCTGTCGAGCAGTTTGCGCCAAAAATAATGTACTTTCAATCGATTTTGGCGCAAGAATAGCCAAAAACGCGATTTGATATAGTGAAAATCCTCGATTTTACCCCTAAAACCGCGTTTTCCGATGTTCCTCGACATGCTCTATCCATTAAGATCATTGATTTTTTGGTTGCACTTTACCCAAAATTATGGGAAATACTTCACATCTGGATTTGAAGATTTTACGTTAAAGACATGTAATTTTTCCATCTTTCTGTGCATTAACTTACAACCTTTCAAAATTTTATTTCCGGCCAAGGGGAGGGGACGGCGCTCCTTCCCCTAAATACGGCCCTGAATATAAATAATATCATAAAACAGTGATCCTTGCAGACAGGACCGTAACCAGGATTTTATTTCGAGGGCCGAAAATTTTTGAGGCCAAATATCTCGAGAACCATTAGGAGATAGGCGAAAATAGAGGCAGTTTTAGCGTACAGATAGGCGAAAATAGAGGCAGTTTTTAGCGTATCTCGGCGAGCTCTACACGATGGTGAAGAAAAATTTCAACAGAAAATAAAATTTTTCACTCTATTTCATATTGATATACAGCAAATTTATAATTCAAGCTGATTTCTCATCACTTAATCAACGAATTATTTCTTATCTCTTGTCTTTGTACTTGATCATTGTGCTTTACAGAGAAAAACAATACGGATAATGAATAATTCGGCGCCAAGCGCCGAAAAAAATTGACATATTCTGCATGTCAAGTACAAATTTGAGCGGTTTTGAGCGAGCTAGAAGACAAAAAACATATATAAATAATAAATACGGCGCGAAGTGCCGAAAAATTCCATGTTTCCCATGTCATAACTCAAATTTGAGCTGTTTTCAGTGAGCTAGAAGGCGAAAACTATAGCTAAACAATGAATCCGGCGCACAGCGCTAAAAAGATTGACATGCTCTCTATGTCTAACTCAAATAAGAGCGATTTTTAGCGGTTTAGAAGACAAACCTATACATAAACAATAGCGCCGGAAAATTTTTAGTTTACTAGCTCAAAAGGACGCTAAAAATCTGTTTGGTGCTTTCGACGCACTTGCCAATTTTTCATTTTTCCCTTTGGGAGAGCCTTGGGAGAAACAAAATTTTTTTCACATTTCGGGGTAAGGGCAGGCCCCCTCGCCACCTGGATACAGGCCTGCTTGCAGATGTCTGAGTTTAAGTGGCAGCATTACTTCAAGGTTCATGCTTTCGGTGACGAACTTTAAATAAGTCTAAGCAGAGAGATGCAATATGCATAAATATGCATTACAAGTACACATTTATGAACCTTTTCGAGAGAAAATGAGTGAAGTGAGAAGAGCGAGTTGCACTCCAATGTTTAAGCTTATTTTATGTCTGGCCGCATTATAAGTTCTCATGTAATCTGTCAATTACAGTTTATTTAATCAAGGTGAAAACTGTTGAAATGATGATTATAATGATGCTGACAAATCGCAGTGATGCCAGAAAAATTTACAAAAACCCGTTATTTCTCAGCAAAATATGTAATAGATGCAGGTGGGGCTATAACCGAATAATACCATATTTTCATTAAATAGATATGGCAACTAAAATAATAAATCAGATTATGAACATATAATCTTCTGAACAAATGGTACTTATAGTATACAGAATGGTAACTGCTGTATCTCGACCTAAGCGGGAGTGGTACAAACCTAAACGGGAGTACTACCACTTGGCACTCACATCAATAGTCTAAGCCTAAGAAGTATCTAGAAGTTTGAAAAAATCAATAGCTGCGTGACTATACTTTTGCACAACAGCCGTTACTATTCTGTATAAGTGCCGAACAAACTAACACAAAAGCAAAAATTTTTTTTTACACAGATGAATAACACAAAAGCAAATATTTTATTTTACACAGATGAACAAGGTCACATCACAAGCAACCTCAATTGAACAGAATATTTTACTGAAACAAGGTGTAACTATATAACAACCACTGATAGCATAAACAAAAAATAAGACATGATGGGTTTAAATCGGGGGTCCATATTATTGGAATTATTTCAAGCTTACCTGCATGTTAAATGTTTCGACTTTTGTGAAATATAAAAACTTTTTGCGAAAAAATCCCCTGACTTTCCCAGGTTTCCCAGGTAAGCAAAAAATCCCCTGACAATCCCAGGTTTCCCAGGTTTGGTGGCCACCGCACCTGGGCGTGGGGGTGTTTGGTTGGGTATGCACCCTCCGAGAAACCAAAATAACCCCCAGAAATCAAAATACCCCCAAAATTCAATTTTTAAATTTTTTTTCTTTTTTTCGCAACTTTTTGATGTCAATGGATAGTGCTCGATGAGAAACGTCGAAAAATGGTGTTTTTTCGCCATACCACCATTTTTAAGGCAATTTTTTGACCTTTGAAAAATCTTGCAACCCCCCCAGAATTTTCTTGCTGCCCACATATGGTGGCCACCCTATTTTAAAATTCGGCGTTGGCTAAAAAAGCAAAGGGGGAATAACGAAAGAAATTGTTCTCAGATTTCATTTCGAGGGGGCACATGCCCCTGTCCCCCCTGGATATGGGCCTGTTGTGGGTAGTTCTACTTTCATTTAACACATTTAAGAGAAGTGTGCTTATAAACGAGCTTTGCAGTAGTGATCGACCGGGGTCCCGGCCCTGGCTATCCCCGGCCATTTTTCAGCATTCCCGGCCCGGCGGGCTAAGGTCAAAAATGGCCGGGGCCGGGGAAAAATTTAGTTGTAATTCGTTTTTTGTACAGGATGTGATACTGCCAGTTATTTATCAATGTGCAAGTGTTAATTTTGAGAACTGTACTGATTCGACCATATGCTATACTTAGTCCTTGTTATATCTTTGCTACTGTGTATAAATGAGCTTTTACTGAATAAATGTTCAGGACAATCTGCATGTTTTCGATTCCTTCGCTTGACTAATCAAACCAAATGCTGCTTTTATCTCATTTATTCGTAGCTAGTGGCTAAAAGATTTAGAGTTGACAAATACGTTCTATTTCTAGATGGAAATCGTACCTTTTCAAAAACTATTTAAAAAAACACTTTTACATCTAATTGAATGGGAACCGCTTGCTTTAAAGCGCGTTTCGTGTGTAATAGTTATTAGGACGGAAGTTAATTATAGGCGAATGTAAACCGCGCTGCAGAATTGCGTTCGATCCGATAAACTATATATGTATGTCTCATTAATTACGTCCAATACCTATTCCGCCCAATCGCTACATCTTTGTGATTTCACTACTTCTGTTTCTAGTTTTGTTAATAACGATTATTACTTTTGTTTTTCATCGGAGCTTTCTCATTTATATTCACAGTCTTTGTTTCTTATCTTAACTAGCTTGGAAAATTTATGCCCTCTTAGGGCATTGACTGTGTACCATCATTTCTACTCGCTTCCAGGGAAGGGTGAAATAAAAAAAATTTCAAAGTGCCTTTTTACCGTAAAAACGCTTGATATGCGTTGAGAACGCGATTTTTAAGCATTTCTGATGATGCTCTTTCTTTCTAGAACATAAAAACACGAAAAAATTTCTGAAAATTGCATTAAATTGACCAAAATATAGTCAAAAAGTGACTATTTAATGACTATTTGGCGCGAAGCGCCAAAAATTTGACAACTTTGAGCCATTTGAACGCTAAAAACGCTTAAATCTAGACACTTCCTATAATTTTTCTAAAAAAGTGTGAATTCTGGGAGGTGAAAAATTTTTTCGGAAGGATAAAATTTGGGGGGCGAAAACCCCCAAACCCCCATGATCATGCATGCTCGCTTCTATTAGTTAGCTCTCAAAAAAATACCTCAGCCCGCCTATTATATCTGTGACCAGCGAACGCGAATTCAAGTCAGCTCGTGATTTAGCTAATAGTTCAAGAATTCGATTGAAGCCAGAAAATCTTCAGAAGCTCTTATTTCTAAAGCATAATTTGCGAGTAGTGAAGATTCAAATAATATTGAGTGTGATAATAGCAGCGATATAGAATTCATTGATGATTCAGACAATGAAACACTGGACTAAATGTTTTTTGTGATATAAATAGTAATAAAACTTGATTTGAAAAGGCTCACCTAACTTTGCGCTTGCCATTTACTACTGAATGGAACAGTCGCTCATTATTTCTCCTCCTATGCCCACCCAAGTATGTGTCATGCAATAATATTTTCCTTGTCTGACTCCGGCCCTCGGCCCCGGCTGGGGATTTTTTTCAGCCCCGGTGCCGCCCCAGCCCCGGCCGAAAAAGTCGCCCCGGTCGATCACTACTTCGCAGTACAATTGATCAAAGTCAAATTATATCGATTTTCAATCAAAGTCACCCCAACTCACCTTAATTAACTTTTAGACCCTTTATTGGGGGTACCCTCCTCATCCCACCCTATATGAAATAGTTTATTGCGACAGAGACGGAATTAAAACAATACACATTTGGTCAAATTAAAAACAAAAAGAAATAATCAGAGTAAATACACTAAAATGTCGTCAATGCAATGAAATATATCAATAACCTGCGCAAGGACTATAAAGGCGGTTTGCACTTACTTATAGTCTAAGGTAAAACTAATTTTCTCTAAACGACTGCTGAAGAAGGGAAAGTTTGGGGCATTTACAACTTCTTCTGGCCAATTATTACAAAGAAGAGGGAGTCTATTTTCAAAACAATACATTTTCAAATTTAAGCGAGATTTAGGTATTTTTAGTTTTACCGAGTTAACTGATCGAGTAATGCCATTACACACCGTGAACAACTCGTTAAAATCGATGTCTATAAGACCAAATGGTAAATTTTATAGGCCATTGATAGATCATGACGGACTCGACGTAACTGAAGTGAGTCTAATTTAAGAAAATCTAATCGTTCACTATAGCTCAAGTCGGGAAAATTTAAGACCCTTCTAGTAAAGTATCTTTGAACTCTCTGAATACTTTTCACGTCTTGCTTACATACATATGTGCATCGTGGATGAATTAATCGTCGCCTCCGTTTTTTTCCACATTTAGGGGTTTTTGTGAACCATATTTCGAGACGTGGAAAAAATTTTGGGCTTGGTTCACATCGAGGAAAATGTATGTAATGAGAAAATGCGTTCTAGAAGGGTAAAATTCCAAAATTTGCAGATTGATTTATTTTTAATGTTTTTTATTGATGTTCCCGCGCACCGCACAGATTGCAGCACTTTTATCGACAACTTGCTCTAAAACTTCACTATTATTGAAAATCCTCATCTACTGAACAGATTTGGTCAATTTTCGTAATGCACAAATACGTGTTAGAGAGATAAATGTCTAAAAATTCCAGGCGTTCCGAGCCCGACTGATTTAATTCTATACTTGGTAATTGATGTTTCAGCCCGCGCCGCGCCGATTGCAGCAATTTTATTACAAAAAAGCATTTTAGAAAGGTAAAATTTCGAAATTTTGTCTTGTCTGAATTATGTTAATACCTGTGTGAACGAGTGACACGAATGCCTGACTATGTTAATACATATGTGAACCAGTTACACGAAGGTATGTATTCCTACAATTAGTTGACATGACCAGTGTTGCCAGGTCCCGAAATTCAGATTCTCCTGCACAGAAATGAAATTGGGGAAAAATTCTCCTGCAATTCTCCTGAAAATATTTTTGATTCTCCTGAAAAATTCTCCTGGCTCAGATTTTGCAGGAAAGGTTGTACAGCAGATCTACAATTGTATGTACACATGCATATCAAGCATGCTCAGGCCAATTTACCTTGGTTCACCCAACTATTTTATTCTGGATCTCTTGCCTGTTAATCCTAAGGACACTAAAGGCTAAATAATGAACATTAAATCTCCCAATCCTTACGATATGCCTGAACAAATTTGCTCCGTTTTCGTGCTGTGGTTTCAAATTCACCGCTGGATTCGCCTGAGCAAACATTTACAATGGCAGTTTCTTTCGACATAGGAAATTTAAATTATAACATGTATCCAGGGGCGTAGGCAGGATTTTTCTAAGGGGGCGGTCCAAAATTGGTGACCCTATATTAAGGGATATGGCCGCCGGGGCGCCAAATAAAGTGCATTTTCTGACGTTTGCGAACATGCTCTATCCGTTGAGCTCATAACATTCAATTTTTCCGAAAAAATTTATTTTCTCCTAATAAGCTATAAAAAATGACGTTTTTTGGCCGCGCTTGGGCCTAAATGAACGAAAGTAATGATTCTACGGCGTGAAGCGCCGAAAATTTTGAGAATTTTCGATAAAATGATGCCAATTTTCACGCATTTCCTTACCTTTCCAAAATTATTTTCAGGCTAAGGGGAGCAGCTATGAAAAATGACGTTTTTTTGGCCGCACTTGGGCCTAAGTGAACGAAATAATGATTCTACGGCGCGAAGCGCCGAAAATTTTGAGAATTTTCGATAAAATGATGCCAATTTTCATGCATTTCCTTACCTTTCCAAAATTATTTCTAGGCTAAGTGGGGGGCGGCCGCCCCCCCACCCTCCCTGCCTACGCCCATGCATGTATCTACACTAATATATTATACAAAGGCGCTAATCTGCTATCCTGAACAGAGAACAGATAATTTTACATATACTGCTCAAGGGCCTAAGCTAAAGAGGTCGCATTGTTTACAATACACATTATTCGAAAAAACAGTTTCTGTGCTTAAAACAGTGACCGCCAATTTTCAGTTGCACTTACATAATCAAAAATTTCTGAAAAGAGCCCTCTTTGCAATGTCTTTTGAAAAAATAAATAATACTTTATTACTAATTGTATGTACTTCAGTAGCAAGCAAATCCTTACGTTTTGAAATATCTCAAAAAAATGTTTATAGGCGCTTTGCAAACGTCTATGAAACTGATAAAAACAATTAGACGGTGTATAAAGCTATGTATTTCTGCACTTCATGATATTAAGTGAATAAATAAATGAATGAATGATTTACTACGGAAGCGCGAAACTTATTTGGATATAGTTGTAACTTAACACTTAGGTCTTAACTATGAACGAAATAAATTCTTAATGTGAAAGATCTAAGTATAAAATTATATACAACTAACTAATTACAGTAAGTACAGTAATAAGGTTAATGTATGAAAATCATTATAACTTGCTGTTTAAGTCTTGAAAATTCTCCTGAATTCTCCTAGATTTTCAGGATTCCACTGAATTCTCCTGACATTTTAAAATTCTCCTGCATTCTCCTGCATGTTTACAGCTTCTCCTGAAATTTCTCCTGAAAAGCCCATTCTCCTGCTCCTGCTCCTGAAAATTTTAGATTCTCCTGAATTCAGGAGAATTCTCCTGCACCTGGCAACCCTGGACATGACACCTACCTTTTGTACACGTACACAAAACATACCCGACAGTAAATGCTCATTGTTATGTATTTACGCAAGTAATATAACCTGTGCAGTTTTCATATAAAGCTTTTCGTATACACTTATTTCATTTTTTGCGCTCCCACATTGTGACAAAGGAAATCGGACCGGAGGTGTCGCCATAGTATTCAAATCATTTTTACAGCTGAAAAACGTAAACATTCCGGATGAGTTTTCTTTACTTGAAGTTATTCCATGTGACATGACTGTTTTCGACTCAAAATATAGTTATTTTGTGTTACAGACCTCCCAGTCAAAATGAAGTTTATCAACAGCTTTTGAGATTATCAGAATGAGCCACCGATACCCTTAGGATAATTATAGCTGTAGGTGATTTCAATTTTCCAGAAATTTAATGGGAATAACGATTTTCTCTCCCTGAAAATAGTATTTCTGCACAATTTTGTGAGCTCACAAACGAAATCGGGATACATCGGTTTACACAACAACCTACTCTAGGTAATAATATACTGGATCTGATTTTCTGGTTCATACAAATCATGTGTTTTTAATGTCAAAAACATAGAGCCTTTGTCAACTAGTGATCATGACCATACGTGGGCAGCAAGAAAATTCTGGGGGGGGTCCAAGATTTTTTGAAGGTCAAAAAATGGCCTTAAAAATGGTGATATGGCGATAAAAACACCATTTTTCGACGTTGCTCATCAAGCACTATCCATTGGCATCAAAAAATTGCGAAAAAAACGAAAAAAAATTTTAAAAATTGATTTCTGGGAGGTCTTTTGATTTCTGAGGGGGTCTTTGGTTTCTGGGGGGTCCAGACCCCCAGATCCCCCCCACGCATTAGCTGGCCTGATATTTTTTCAACGTGCGTCACTGTTGATGACTTTTATGCTGTTTTTTGGATACTTTGAATTCGACGATCAAATTCTACGTTCCTTTGGGAAAATTATCTCCAAAAAAAGGCAAACTTCCGAAATACATTCTGAATTTACAAGGAAAGAAACGCAGACTTTGGCGGAAATTAAAGAAGGATACAAGTTTGTCGGATGACTATACATTGCTTGTAAAAATGTTGAAAATGCAATTTCGGATTTTTATGCCAGTGAAGAGAATGAACTCATTAAAAAGGGTTCATCACTGAAAAACTTTTTTAATTTATTTAGCACCAAATCAAAACTGAAACGTTCCATACCTGATCTTGAGATTGATGGACAACCTATTTCTGATGAAACTGAAAAAGCCACGCTTTTAACAATTTTTTTGGTTCTGTTTTCACTTTAGATAACAACATTCAACCACTAAATATGGAATCTGTAAAGGTAAATGATCGCCCTCCTCTGGTTATAGTCTGTTTCACATAACTTCGTGCATAAATTCTATGAATTTTCAACGGCAGTAAGCCAAGGGTTACGATAATTATATATCAAATCAATGCTATAATCGCAATCTGTCAGCTTATTGTCGGAGATAGTTTTAAAATTTATGACCGAAGTTGTGTGAAACAGACTATAAGTTTGAGTTCGGTATTGTAGCCTCGGCTTTAAATAAGCTGAAGCCCACTCACTCAGTTGGTCCCGATGGGCTCTCAGCTTACTTTTTGAAACATATTAAAATTGTGTCTTAATTGAACCACTTTCAAGCATTTTCGAAGTTTCATATCGGACTAGCAGGCTCCCACGTTTACATATGTTTAGAAGCACTGGTTACACCCATTTTCAAAAAAGGAGACCCTCACTCAGTCGAAAATTATAGGCCTATATCCCTCTGTTGCGTTTTATGTAAAGTTATGGAGTCAATAATTGATAATACCATCGTGGACTATTTTGAAAGAACTGGTCTGATAAGTCAACAACACTTTGGGTTTTTGAAGAACAAGTCTTGTTCATCTCAGCCGCTAAAGTGTAAAAACAAATGGACTAAAAGTTTAGACAATCACGTTCTGATGGACATTATTTATATTGATTTCTGTAAAGCCTTTGATTCTATTGTTCACTCAAAACTTTTGTTAAAACTTAAATCCTTGGGAGTTTCGGGTACACTGTTAAGCTGGATTACATCATTTTTAGCGGGAAGGCCACAAAAGATGAAGATAAACAGTTGTTTCTCAAACCCACAACCGGTAATTAGCGGTGTCCCTCAAGGCAGTGTGTTAGGGCCTACATTGTTTCTAGTGTTTATAAATGATTTAGTAGTTTGTATTAAAACATAGTGATATTATGTCGTTTGCTGATGATGCAAAAATTTTTAATGTTTCATGTAATGCTGATCTCTTACAATCTGATCTGGATTCCTTACACGCATGGACCAAAAAATGGCAGTTGCAAATAAGTTATGGTAAATTTGCAACGTTGTATTTGAGGTATGGAAATCCTAGAAACAACTACAAACTTGGTTTTCAAGATTTAACTGTTTCTGAAGGATCTATTTAGGATTTGGGAGTGTACACATTAGTGATGCTTCTAACATTCATTGTGTAAACACTGCATCTAAAGCTTCTCGAATTGCATCACTGATCCAGAAAAGCTTTGTCTCGAAGAATATTGATTTAATGGTAAAAGCTTTTAAAGTCTATGTAAGACGCATTTTAGAGTACAGTTCAGTGGTTTGGAACCCTTACTCGATTAAAGATATTAACTGTATTGAAAAAATTCAGCGTAGATTTACGAAAAGAATACTATGGCGACAAGGTGACTTGACTTACAATGAGCGGTTGGATTTGTTAAATCTTTAAAGACTCGAACTCGGCGTATTCATTTTGATCTTACTTTTGTTTTATGAATAATCAAGAGACAGTTACTTCCCTTTGATGACTTTTTCGAACTCGCACCCGAAAGGGGTACCAGATCGGTAAGTGATATACAGCTTCATATCCGCAAATTTCACTTAGACTATAGGAAAAACGACTTTGCAAACAGGACGGCTAGGATTTGGAATACTTTGCCCCAAAGTATTGTTGATTGTAGATCTTTTAAATGTTTTAAGGGTTTGATTTCTAAAGTTTGTTTAGATGAGTTCCTAAAGGGGCGTAAGTGAGCGCGATCCGCCTGTATGCATACGTCTCAGCCATTACTATGCTATGCTGATAAACTTTCTTTCGTTCTCTCGACATTATCTTTCGTTAAATCCTTTCTTCATGTAATTTTTATTGCATTTTCTATGGTTGTGATTGGCTAATGAATATTATTATCAACGGCTGACAAATAGCAAAACTGAGCTTCATGCCTTATTTTATAGGAGCCATCTTTACAGAACTTTTCGGTTTACATTTATATATAGATATATGAATTAAGCTTAAACTGCATATTTAGATTTGCACAAGTGAAGAAAAGTGATCTGATGAGAATCGTGAGCACGGCGGCGTGGTAGGCTCACGAAAAGTCTTAAAGTTCACTGCCCTGCCTAATATGTACATTTGTACATACATATGAGCCACTGTGGATAAGAATCAGACAGAACGTTTAATGACATACATATCTCAGATTTCGATAAAACTTTGCACACAGGTTTACACCTAAGAGTTATTCACTTGCGTAAAATATTTTTCCTCTCTGTCGGCTCACTGTAGAGATATAGGGCGTAACAAACAAAGACTACAATATGCCGAAAAGTGCGACTCGACATACTCGCAGAAAAATTACTTTTTCTCAGTCAAATTAAATCTTTTTTAAAAATTCTTTCTTTGTTGGATAGGTAATTAGATTCCCATAAGTCTGTACAGGTCAATGGAAATAACAGTTGTACTTATATAAGGTCTATTGTTGCAGTGTTTTCCGAAAATGAAAGGATGTTCGAAATTATAAATTTCACTTGTTTGCCAATCGGTAGCAAATTGACCTGCTTCCCGATGCTACCCAACCATACGTGGGCAGCCAGAAAATTCTGGGGGGTGTGCAAGATTTTTTAAAGGTCAAAAAATGGTGGTATGGCGAAAAAACACCATTTTTCGACGTTTCTCATCAAGCACTATTCATTGGCGTCAAAAAATTGCGAAAAAAAACAAAAAAATTTTCAAAAAATGAATTCTGGGGGGTGTTTCGGTTTCTGGGGGGTGCATACCCCCACGCCCAGGTGTGTACCCAACTCTTGTTGCAGAATCAAAATTAGCTTATTTTTGTTATTGTTTCCCCAATCTTTCTAACCGTGCCCTACTTACATACATGCTGGTACCTACACTGATAAGCCATTTCGAACTGACTTCAGTGAAGTTTACTAAACTGAAAAATTCTACCCCATTTTCTTAGTCTCGCAGCATATTGTAGTCTTTGTTTGGCCTTAGCTCTACAGTTAGACGACAGAGAGAAAAATATTTTACACAAGTGAATGACTCTTAGGTGTAAACCTGTGTGCAGTTTTATCGGAATGTGAGATATGTCATTGAAACGTTGTCTGATTCGTATCTGCAGTGGTTCATATATACATACCTATGTGCATATGTATAGTCTATGTTTAACCTGGTGCACGAGATTGCGCGGAAAACAAATGCCCTATTACTGTAATACATGATTCCTTCGTTGCGTGAAGGAGTACGGAGCGACTCGGTCGTCTGCAGAGAGAAAATTAGAGACGGAGTATTTTCGCTGAATTCTTTGTTACTGTATTAGCTTTTTGCTGCACAAATGGCTTCTTCAATTGCACTTCCGCTACGATTGGTTGCTTTAAAGTCTTGTTTTTTTGTTTAATCTAAATTAAAGTAGCGTCGAAATTCTAGAAAAAGTAGGTAGTAAAAGAACCAAAAAGTTGATTAGTATTAGGGTCGAAACATATATGTAACGGCGCGAAATTTAGGGTGAGGGGTCTTGGCTACACGTGGGCGTAGGGAGGTTCGGGAGTGTGCACCCCAAAAACCCCCAGAATTCAATTTTTGAATTTTTGGTTTTTCGCGGTTTCTTGATGCCTATAGATAGTGCTCGATGAGAAACGTTGAGAAATAGTATTTTTTGCCATACCACCATTTTTTGACGCTTAAAAAATCTTGCAACACCCTACCCCTCCTTCCCCCAGAATTTTTGTGCTGCCCACCTATGTTCCCGCCCGGCCGTTTTCAGAAAGGGATGATGACTACCAATTTTTGGCCAATAATATCAAAGAAGCATCTAAAAATGGCCAAAAAGGAAACTGCTTTCCAAAATTCCGAAAATCGGGGGATGGGGGTTAAAAATTTGCAGACTTTGGGGTCGACTAACTTTGAATGAGGGACTCCACTCCACTATCTGTCTCGGATAGAAAATATTATTTTTCGATTTTCCTTATTAAGCTCTAAGGAAAAAATTATACAGACGAAAAAATTCTAATTATCGGCCCACAGGGGTCCTTTGGTTTCTGGATATCTTAACCACGGCCACAATATATGAAATTCGATCATCTTCTACGATTTCTTCAAAAATGTGCTGATTTGAAGTACGAGTGTTTCACTATTCAGTACACGTTAAAAAAACACGCAAATTTAAGGCGATTCGGGTTATAATTACATGTCCACGTATGCACACACTTTATACACGACTATTTAAACAACACTTATAGTCCGTTTGACATAAGTTTGGGCTGTAAAAATCATCTACGACAAAAGGCTGACAGATTGCAATTATAGCATTGATCTTATATATATAATTATCTTAACCCGCCGGCTTATTGTCGAAGAAAAATCTTAAAATTTATGCCCAAACCTATGCGAAACAGATATATACTCGTAATCATAGGTGGGCAGCACCAAAATTCTGGGGGAGGTGAAAAAATTTCTGGGGGGGGGGGTGAAAAGATTTTTAAAGGTCAAAAATGGCCTAAAAAATGGTGGTATGGCGAAAAAAACACCATTTTTCGACGTTTCTCATCAAGCTCTATCCAATGGCATCAAAAATTGCTAGAAAAGCAAAAAAATTTTTTCTGGGGGGGGGTATTTTGATTTCTGGGGGGGGGTATTTCAACTTCTGGGGGGTGCATACCCCCGAACCCCCCCCACGCCCATGTGTGCTCGTAATCTCATGAAACAGATAATTATGAACATGGGCGTCAAAGCATCCAACGATCCGGTATAACCATAAGGGAGCGGCATTAAAGTTCTGGGGGTTGCAAGATTTTTTCGAAGGTCAAAAAATGGCCTTAAAAATGGTGGTATGGTATGGCGAAAAAAACCATATTTCAACTTTTTTTCATCGAGCATCATCCATTGGCATCAAAAAATTGCGAAAAAAACAAACAAAATTCAAAAAATCGAATTCTGGAAGGCATTTTGGTTTCTAGGGGTGCATACCCCCAACCCCCCACGTCCAGGTATGCAGGTATGGGTATAACCATCTTGAATTGCTTCCAGATGCGCAAAGCAGACAGATATCCAGTGGGCCATAAAGCAAACAAACAAACAAACGAGTTGCACACAACAACTCGAGATAAATTACTTAAATACCGCGTCCAAAATGATTTAGACATATGTTATCTGATAGGATTCGATGAGATCTCATCCTTGATTATATTTCCCTGGCCATCTTTAATCCTGATTCGGCCAGAAGAAGCCCATCGTCTCTCTTCCGTACCGTTTTTATAGCAGATTTTAACATCGCCATTTGGTAATTCACGCTTCTGCAAAAAGCACAAAGGAGTAAAACACAAAAATCCTTTTAAAACTTTTAAAATCAAATAGGGCGTTCGCTAAGTCCAGATGAAAAATAATGCTGCGACATATGTACGTAGATGAAAAGTCAATTGAAAATTAGCATAACGCACAAATCAATAACAGGAAGCAGCAGCAAACCGCGATACTTGGAAGAACCCCCCCAAATTGGCTGCGACCACACCTGGGCTTGGGGGTATACCCCAGAAATCAAAATACCCCCAGAATTCAATTTTTTGAAATTTTTTCGTTTTTTCCCCGCAACTTTTTGATGCCAATGGATAGTGCTCGATGAGAAACGTCGAAAACTGGTGTTTTCTTCGCCGTACCAACATTTTTAAGGCCATTTTTTGACTTTTGAAAAATCTTCCCAGAATTTTCTTGCTGCCCACGTATGGCTGCGCGACCATACCAGGGCGTGGGTGGTTTGTAGGTATGCATTCCCCGAGAAACCAAAATACCCCCCAGAATTCATTTTTGTTTTTTTCCGCAATTTTTTGATGCCAATGGATAGTGCTTGATGAGAAACGTTGAAAAATGGTGTTTCTTTCGCCATACCACCATTTTTAAGGCTATTTCTTGACCTTTGAAAAAATCTTGCACCCCCCCCCAGAACTTTGGTGCTGCCCACCTATGGCTGCGAGCGACCCTCCGGAATTATCGATTTTTTTTTGTAAAAGTTGTTATAAAACTTTTAAAAAGTGTGCCTTTATAAGCGTTTTTAGCTTTTTTTGGCCCAAAAATCTCAAATTTATCGGCGCTTCGCGCCATTATACTCATTTTTTGACCATATTTTGCTCAATTTACTCAATTACGTTTTTTACGTTTTTATGTTCTAGAAAGAACGAGCATTGTCTGGACGTGTACCCATCATACGTGGGCAGCAAGAAATTTCTGGGGGTGCAAGATTTTATTGAAGGTCAAAAAAGGCCTTAAAAATGGTGGTATGGTGATAAAAACACCATTTTCCGACGTTTCTCATCAAGCACTATCCATTGGCATCAAAAATTGCGAAAAAAATTTTCAAAAATTGAATTCTGGGGGTATTTATGATATCTGGGGGGGGTACTTTAGTTTCTGGGGGTGCATACCCCCCCAAACCCCCACGCCCAGAAGTGGTGCCCATCGTTTTTTAGCCAAAAAAGAAACTTTTTAAAAAATTCTTGGGCATGCATGACCCCCCTCCTTCCCATGCTGTACATGTATGGTCGCCCCTAACCGAAAAACTTTATGGATAATGCATGGAAAGATGAAAAATTGCCCGTCTTTGTTCGGAAATCTTCAAATTTTCGGTTCTTCAAACCATTATATTAAATATGCGACGTATGTATTTTCCACAATATTGCTCCAAGCGCGACAAAAAACGACACTTTTCACAGCCTATTCAGAAAGGAAACAAATTTCAGAGAAGTTCGGTTTTAACGATCTTACTAGATAGAGCTCGTTGAAAATGCAGTTTTTATTAGATATTCCAACGAAGTATCCTAGATGTGAACTAGTTGGGACCGCCCGCTCATTTGGCGAGTCCTAGATACGGGCCTGGTGAGCTTGCAGTAAGGCAATTTCGCAAAGTAAGTACATAAGCCTTTCATCTGTTGTGTAAACCTTGCTTCAATTTAAACCGTTTTTGTAAATCTGGCGAGTTACGCATGTAGATTTGTTGCTTTGCGAAAAATTTGAACACTGTACAATCACTTCACTGAAGTGCGCCTGTTAATGTAGATAGCAAGCTTCGGAGCAAGTGATGTATTATTATCTTGCAGGCTAAGCATTTTCATCGTAAATTGACATCGCCTGACTACATTGGAGCAATTCCAGCTAAAAATAGCTATTACGAACAGGTGCGCAAGCATTTTTATGTTTCCGCAGACTATATTACGTACATGCATGTGAATACATATAAATAAGTAAATAAAATACGACTGTCTAAGTTTCCTAGCGCTTGAAATTTCTGATCCGTGATTATCAGTTCCCTCTCAAATCAGCAATTTACTTCCAACTGGCGAAAAAGTTCAAACGTGCATGTCACGACCGGTGCGGGGTTCATCATAAGACATACACGTGAGGGGGGTTCGAGTTCTAGACCATACATGGGCAGCGACCACTGGGGGGTCCGATGGGGCGAAATTGTCAAAAATAGCATCAAAAATTCAATTCTGGGGGTCTGTCAATTTTGAGGGGTCGTCAGATTCTCGGGGTGGTCCAGACCCCCACGCCCATGTGTGGTCTAGACCCTCAGAATGGAAACATTGTAAATTTTCTGGAAAAATGAGGCAAAATAAAGGTTAATTATCGACGAAAATTGAAATTTTTTCCGAAGTTATGTATGTACTTTAGATTCAGTGTTTTTTTTTGTACAAGGCCCGTTTGTACATGTACAAAGATGGTCCCTAAAAGTCTTTGTACATTTCGTACACACAAATTTTTGGGGGTTATAATATGGTACAGTAGCGATTTTAGTGTAGTAAAAACAGAGTTGTTCGACCTTTAATCACGTATTTTAGCAATTTCTAGGTTTCTGAGGGCAAAAGTCAGTGATAATCGTCTCAAAACGGCGCGAAGCGCCAAAAAATTTGGCATTTTTCTTTCAAAATGCAATTTCTGAAATTATAAAGATATATAGAACACACAATTGCTCATTTCGGCGCGGAGCGCCGAGAATTTTCGCGAATTTCGAACCTTTTTTGCAGTTTTTGTCTTCCAAAAAATCTTTGTACATGTACAAAGACGGTCCCCAAAAGTCTTTGTACATCACGAAAAATCTTTGCCGAATACAAAAAAAACCGTGTTAAGATTGACCAGAAACTACGTAATAAAACGTTTTAACGCTATTTCGGCGCTTATACGAGTCTTTGAGGTCATTTTGGTCCAAAAAAGCTTAAGCATTGACCCTCCCCCAGGCCGGCTGACCCCCCAGATCGGCCATGCTTTACATCTATGGACACCACTCATCACAGCTAGCCAAGCTGCATTAAGCAGAACATTATAAAAAAGCGTCGTAAGTTAAAACAGCACAAAAACAATCATAATTCATGATTTTCGAATTATAAAGAACCCTATAATTTTTCGTTCTATACGGTTCTTGCAATTCAATTTTTGCTAATATTCCAAAAAAATTTGATCCCGACACAGCGTGCTTTCCCGACATACTTACCATCCATCATACACGATTTTAGAGGTTCGGGTTCTCACCCACCCCAGAAAAAGGTTTAACCCCCGCCACCAGAATTCGCGATTTTCTGAAAAATTTGTAGGAAAGGTGCTCTTAAGCTCTTTTAGCTAAATCCGTTTGCTCGAAAGCGTCGAATTTTCAGCGCTTCGGGCAATATACTCACTTTCTGACGACTATATTTGTTCAATTTACTCAAATATTTCTAATATTTTTAGAAAGGGTTAAGCGTTTTTACGCTCTAGAAAGATATAGAGCTCGTCAGAAACGCCGGAAAATGATGTTTTGACGCAAAGCCACCGTTTTTTAGCCCGAGAAAAGTAAACTACAAAATTTCAACCCCCAGAATTCCCAGGCCGTGCATGTCTACTTACAATATATTCAGCCGTTCGGAATTCTCTACTACCGTCAGGAAGCGACAAAACTTCGTCGCCATTCGGAAGTCGTTGCATGGTTGTATTATTTGGATAAGTGACGGTTTCGGAACCATCCGGAGAGAAAATCCGTTTCGTACCGTCCGGATATTGGACCGTTTCCGGTCCGTTAACCGTCGAAATCCGTTTAATGCCGTCGGCGGTCGAAATTTCGACCCGGCCATCGGCGAAACGCTTTTCTTCACGTTTGTCCGATCCGAAAAAGCATTTTTTCGACCCGTCCGGATAAGTTGTTTGAGTGATGTTTAAAGCGGCGAAATGATAAGTCTGTTCGTATCAATGGGAATTCATTAATAAAAAAGGAAGACATTACATATATACGTGGGCAGCATCAAAATTCTAATGGGTGGGGGTGCAAGATTTTTCAAAGGTCAAAAAATGGCCTTAAAAATGGTGGTATGGCGAAAAAACACCATTTTTCAACGTTCCTCATCGAGCACTATCCATTGGCATCAAAAAATTGCGAAAAAAACAAAGAAAAATTTTCGAAAAATTGAATTCTGGAGTGGGGGTATTTTGGTTTCTCGGGGGTGCATACCCTCTCACGCCCAGGTGTGGAAGACAAGGAAGAATGAGGGAAAAATAAATTTGTAACTAACGACTAGATTAAATAAATGCATAAGATGAAAAGAGAAAACAAATAAAAAAGAATAGAAAGAAAAAATTTAAAAGAGAAGCATGCTGTTTAAAGGTGGGCAAGGTAGGAGTGGCCGGGGAGGGGCTGCGGTGATATTCAAAAACGGTCACATAGTAAACATGGGCCATAACATGCGCTTTTACCCGGTAACTTATTGATATTTTTATCTATTTAAGCATATTAAAATGTCATTCTTGAGGTTGGAAGGTAGATGAATTCAATTCTGAAAAGTATTTTTTCAGAAATGCTCATTTTAAACAATGCTTCAAGTGTATAATTCACTATTGTGTGACAAACAATTATTAAAAAATGTAAGGCTATAGAAAACTTAATACTTTTGCAATAAACTGACCAGATTTACTGAACTTTTGGTTAAATGGGCTATATTTTT
Source organism: Mermis nigrescens (assembly GCA_036768485.1). Lineage (NCBI taxonomy): Eukaryota > Metazoa > Nematoda > Enoplea > Mermithida > Mermithidae > Mermis > Mermis nigrescens. The sequence goes on from JAVLUZ010000056.1 coordinate 5,523,731, forward strand.
CACTATAGAATCCAATTTTCCCAGCAGCAACGTATGTTTCATCAAAATCGCCTGATAGTACCCAATTTTTCAGAATCTGAGGTGGACCCCTCTCTTACCCCTTCCTATGTGCTTGTGCAATGCTGTTAGAATAAAGGAAACAAAAAGATGTGAGGAATAGCACAAACATAGATGGAATTACTCATATGTATTTTATGATAAATGCAGGTTTTACGAGGCGCAATATATTAAATAAAACGATTCGAAGTAAGTGCTCCAACCACGAAAAATGAGTGACTAGACTACTAGTGGGGATATAGCGCAGAAGGTATGCAAAAAAAGAAAATTGCCTCATAGTTGTCTTAGCAAAGGACGTCGCAATTAAGAACAAGAAGGCCCCACCTTCTTTTAAGATCTTGAACCACGAAACAATGTCAGCATACCTGGGCGTGGAGGGCGGGGGTTTGGGGGTATTCACTTCCAGAAACCAAAATACCCCCAGAAATTCAATTTTTGAAAATTTTCTCGTTTTTTTCCGCAATTGTTTGATGCCGATAGTGCTCGATGAGAAACGTAGAAAAACGGTAATTGTTTCGCCATACCACAATTTGTAAGGCCATTTTTTGACATTTAAAAAAATCTTGCACCCCCTCAGAACTTTGGTGCCGCCCACATATGAATGTCAGTCGTTTTTATGCAAAATTATTACCATAATAAATCTCTAGCACAAAAGTTTAACTTCTTTTAGACTTGTAGTCAATTTGAAAGGCCTATATTCACGGAAGTATCGCATCAATTTTTTATTGCCGCTGTTGTTTACATACGTATGATTTGGGTAGGACTTTAATTAAACGTTCATTAAATACAATTTTCTCCTTGGTGCTATATAATGTTCATGAAACTTGTATCCAATTGATTAATAATTCAATATATGATTAATCGTTTTAAATCGATAATTTGATCAGATTTATAATTTTTGAACAACAAACTTTTTCTAATTGGTAGGCAATAAAACCTAATAATTTCAAAATAATACTGAATTCAATCAGTGCTTTTAAATTCCTCACAAATTTAGTCAGTGCTTTTAAATCCGTGACAATAATCAGAAATTCAGGATTTAAGGGTTAATTTACGGCGAGTTTTTATACATCCGTTATTCATAAGAAGGCTCAAAAAAGGTGGCAAAGTATAAGAGCAAAACCTCATTGACGAGAAATTCCATTATTTTGAGAAAATGTTCACTATCTAAAATAGCATGGCTATAGTGACTATCATAGGTGGGCGGCACCGAAGTTCTGGAGGGTGCAAGATTTTTTCAAAGGTCAAAAAATGGCCTTAAAAATGGTGGTATGGCGAAAAAACACAATTTTTCAACGTTACTCATCGAGCACTATCCATTGGCATCAAAAAATGGCGAAAAAATCAACAAAAAATTTCAAAAATTGAGTTCTGGGAGGGGGTATTTGGATTCTGGGGGGTATTTTAGTTTCTCCGGGGAAGGGTGTATACCCCCCAAACCCCCACGCCCAGGTGTAGTGAATATGAAACAGATGTTTCCGTCATTAGCGATCATTGACGCACAGCGAGGCAGCTCGATTCGGACAACAAGTCAGCAGGAAGCAAAAGGCCAAAAATTTGGAAATTTATCAGCATACAGAAGCCTCGAAGACATTTATTTCTGCAATACATATTATAAATTTTCTCATTCTTTAACTTTAATCATTTATATATATGTACCGTCACCTGGGGTAACTTGGGACAAGTCCCAGTAAAATTATTATTTTGTGCTTTACATGTTTGTAATCGATCATTGTCTGTTTGATTGTGCAATTTTTAGCAAGTCGATAACGCTCTTTTCATCTTTGATGTTATTTTTAATTGTCAGTGAGGTGCAGCTACAGTACGCCCTAGCGTTTGCTGATAGTCAATTTGTCATATATTTTGCTACTTGCAAAGTTCTTATTGCCACTGCATAATCAGAAATAATACCTTGAAGATAACTGGCATGATTAACAAATAAAAAGTCGGGCTTTTACATTTGCTGTTTTATTTCAATGCACTTGCATATATTAAAGTTACAGTATGCGTCCCAAGTTACCTCAGTGTGCATTGACGAAATTAGGATAACTTGGGACATGACGATTCTTCGCTTTCAAGCACAACTAGAGAACTCTGATTCGCATATATGTATAAATTGCATTACAATTCTTTTCTGAAATACTTTCCGTTTTAAATCATATACATAATTACATGATGCAAGCTTCTAAGCTATTTACAAGGTAATTCTTTCTACGACGTATTATTTTCTTAAACGCCTGATATCAGAGACCAGAGACTAATATATATATATATATATATATATATATATATATATATATATATATATATATATATATATATATATATATATATATATATATATATATATATATATATATATATATATATATATATATATATATATATATATATATATATATATATATATATTTACCCTGCGTATTTCTTGTTGAATTGATATCGAAAAGGTAACCTAATCGACGACTCATATAGAAATAATGTGCAGAATTGGAGTCAAGCCATAAAAAGTACGTCGTCTCATCTTCCCTTAACGATGTTTTTCATATTTCTGAAGTCTATTATATTGTAATCCGAGAGTCTTTGACGATCTTTTCTAACTTTCTTTAAGCGTATTTTTTAGCTAATCTAACTTGCATAGACTAAATCTATTAATTACACATCTTTTGGCTGGAAACTGAAGCCTTCTGTTGAACAAATAATTTGCATATTAATCAGACACAATTTATAACCTTTATTGCTCTTAAATCCAATCTTATTTCGAGTTTCCGCCATAATTTGCTCTTTCTCTTTGCCAATCTTTTTTCAAAACCTCCTGGGTGCCCCAACCCAAGTTCCCAAAATAAATGCTAACAAGGCTCTGGCCTGCCAAAAAGTGCAAACATTATATGTACGTGTCCCAAGTTACCACAAACCCAGGAGTAACTGAGGACACCCACTAAATTAAAAAAAACAAAATTTCTGGGAAAACCTAGGTCCACCAAATTGTTCGATGCATAAACTAGAAGTATCCTAGCATCCGTTTAAAAAAGAATTGACTTGCAGTGTCAAATTGGGGAGAAAATGTATTACAAAGTAGCGGATGAAAGAGCTCATTTTGTCCCAAGTTACCCCAGATAACAGTATGTACATACATCAGCTGATAAACAAACTAGCATTCTTCAAATAGCCCGAAAATGAATGCGATGACTTCCATTCTTACGTATTATCCCACTCAGAACTTTTGCTCCAATCTTCTGAAATCAAAGATGGAGAACTTTTTCTTCTGTTAAACAAGTGTTGAATCACACATTTTTCGAATGAAAATTATTAAATTAGTTAGCTTTTCACGTGGTTATTATAAAAAACAGCTAAAGTTTTGATAAGAAAATAGATAAAAGCTAGAACGAGTTATACTGAATGACTTACGAACGGGGATCGCAACTGAAAGAGAAACCAAAAATCTGAGAAAGGCGCTGTGTATACCTGGGCGTGAGGGGTTTGGGGGTATGCACCCCACAGAAACCAGAATACCCCCCAGAATTAAATTTTTTTGTTTTTTGTTTTATTTTCGTAATTAAGAAAAATATTGTTTTTTGCCATAACACATTTTTAAGACCATTTTCTGACCTTTGAAAAAATCTTGCACCCCCAGAGCATTGGTGCCGCCCACCTATGCATATACCTGCAAATTACGTATATTTATAAAGTCTGAAAACCTTCAATTATTATCATATGCTACTATCAGACTAACATCAGTAAAGTTAGGATCAACTTTTCTCGTGTCTCGATTGTTGTACGTGTAGATAACGGATCCATTTAATCGATTTTCTTCTACAGTATAATTGTTGTGTATGACGACACGATCAAAAGCCTATAATACAAATATTGGGCGGAAAATTTTATATATATGTGCCATACCTGTGTTATGAAGTTGTATGAGGTCAGGGTCGCCAGCAGACATGCACAGCTTAGGAATTCTGAGGGAGGGGGGTTGAAATTTCAAAGTGCCCTTTTTAAACCTAAAAATGGTGGCTTGGGCAAGCGTCAAAAAACATTTTTCCTGCGTTTCTGGCGATGCACTATCTTTCCAAAATATAGAAACATTAGAAAATTTCAAAAAATCTTCTGCGTTCTGCGGAAAAAGATCAAAAAATCGAACAAATTGAACAAAATACACTCAAAACATACATATGGCGCGAAGCGCCGAAAATTTGACACTTTTGAGCAAATAGATAGCTAAAAACGCTTGAAAAAGCACCCTTTCTGTGAATTTTGAAGAAAATTTCGGAAACTTTTGAAAAATCGAGAATTCTAGGAGGGAGTGAAAAAGTTTAATTATCTCTAAAGGTTCCCCTTCCCCAGGTGATGTACATATGGTAGTCAGGAGTCAGATTCCGGAATTTATTTTCAATCCTTTTTAGCTCAATTCGACCATTTTATGGCCTTTTTAGCGATGAAAAAATTTGACGTCGGATAAACTTCAAGCTTTCTTTCATTTAATTTTGGTGCTCATTAGATAAGAAGCATAAAAAATATGACATTATGACATCTGTTCTAAAACAATCTAAGTACGTTAGCGACGAAATTTAGACACTTAATAGTCCTCGAATTTTGCTTAGGATTGATCAGTCTATGTTATAACATAGGACGTCGCCATGTTTTAACAGTTACCTAACATTTACCTGGTAAAAAATGTCCTAGCAATACTGAAAAGCTCAATAATTTCCCCAAATTGGTCGGCTGCATCCAGGCCCATATACAGGAATCCATTTCGATGGGGGGGGTCAAATATCTTGTGAACCATTTAGATATGAGCAAAAATTGTGGTATTTTTGAGCGTATCTCGGTGGGTACAATAGTGAATAAAAATTTCGAAAAATCGCTTTATTTCATAGTAAAACGAAACAAACCTAACGTTTAAACTATCAATATAACTGATTTCACAGCATTCTATCAACAAACAATTTCTTAACTTTTGTCTTTGTATTTAATTCTTATGTACATAACGTAAAGATAACCAGTGCGGAAAAGGAATAATTGGGCGCAGAGCGCCGAAAAAATTTGACACGTTCTACAAATCTACCTCAAATTAGAGCGATTCCGAGTCGGATGTAAGACCAAAACTAAAGATAAACAATAAATCCGGCGTGAAACGCCGGAAAATTGTGCGTTTCCTAGCTCAAAAGTACCCTAAAAACCAGTCATGACAGTGTTTTAGATCTGTACTTCTAGAATTTTTCCTTTTTTCTCTGAGAGCGGCCCACCCTCCTCTGCTCCCATGAATACGGGTCAGGCAGGCTATGTCCCATTTCATATTATATATGTAATACGTAATAGTATGTACGGTAGTGAGAATGTTCGATTATGTATGTGAGTCCAGATTCTCCTTTTCATGCATCTGCACGATTTTAAAAATTTGCAGTTCATCTTCAGGTTTCAAGTCGATTGATAATTATCAGCGACCAAAACGCACTAAATAGGAGAAAAGATTTAAGATATCGAATCAATACAAACTTTATCAATGCGTTCCCGCACTAGGCGCTGAGCGGCAAACGCCCACTCGTGCAATACCGCGTCAGTACCCCAGCACGGCGCTACATCAGCCAAATCGACGTCCAATTGAGTCTGAATCGATCGATTTTCCGTACGGCGAAAGACGGGCGATTGGTCAGAAAATCGAACCGTCTTTTTCTGCGTTTCGTTATTTAGATTAGGGCCTTGCTCTGATTGGTCCGCAATGGATTTCGCTGCCGTCGCACTCACTGCTGCATTATTTTTTCGCAAACACAAGGATAAATACTACACCTGGGCGTGGGGGGTTCACCCCCAAAAAAACCAAAATACCACCCAGAAATCAAAATACTCCCCTCAGAATTCACTTTTTGAAATTTTTTGTTTTTCCGCAATTTTTTGATGCCAATGGATAGTGCTCGATGAGAAACGTTGAAAATGGTGTTTTTTCGCCATACCACCATTTTTAAGGTCATTTTTTAACCTTTGAAAAATCTTGCACCTTCTAGAATTTTGTTGCCGCCTAGATAAATACTATATATGCGCTACTCGCCATCAATGTTGACGCTCTAATATGCTTCAGAGGATAATAGAGCTCACCAAAGGATATATCTTTTACACGTCGGTCCTAATTCCGCTGACGCATAACCGACGTGTTAAACATATATCGTTTCACACGCTCTATCGTCCTGTGAAGCATCTTAGAGCGTCAACATTCGTGGAGGGCGAAACAAGTGGCGCAGCTATGGGAGGGCACTGGGGGGACTAGTCAGTAGTCCCACAAAAATTCTGGAAGTATTAACATGTTTTACGAGGGTCCCTTAGAGGAAAAAATTGGAGCTTGTTAAAGCATATCTGGAACACCGCTATAATATGATTTTAGCACACTTTTGGAGCTAATAAGCCCAAAAATTTTGAAAGCTTAGCGCCTCATTAATTTACATACAACATGTCTGTTCAATATAATTAAATTGATTTTGAAAATCTTTTTCTCCTCCTAATGCGCGGATCTCATTGAGAAAAGCTTGAAAACACCATTATTTTTGCATATCCATAAGAAATTGCTGAGACATCTAACTTCAAAATTTTTGCCCCCCCCCCCTTCGAAATCAGAAGGCCAGCTACGCTAATGAGCGAAACTTACAGATGGAAATATAAAAAGACAGCCTAAGTAGGTACGAGGGTTGTTATAAAAGTTCGTTTTAGCTGTCTAATAACTTTTTCTGTATAAGAGACGTCACGATATGATTTTTTGCATATGGTGACGCAACTTCTGCTTTACATTACTAAAGTCACCATTTTTTTCTATCCTTTACCGCCTTTTCAAGAAAAACTCTTTTAAATACCTCACTTCTTTCGTTAAGAAAAACAACTTTTATCTTGTCGCAGCTTAGGCACTGATTAGCATTTGATCTCAAAATTTCGGTTAAACAAAGACAGTTCGTGACTTTCATTGATACACTACCAAAAATCCCACTGTGATTCATTTTCTCTTTTCAGTGATGCATTTTTCGTTAGAACTCAATTTTTGCTGATTTTGACAAAAAATTTGCTTTATCACAAAAGCACGTTTTATGAACAAAAAACATTCTAAAAAGTGCTTTACAACGTTGGATACTCTCAGCTAAAATATCTATCCTTTTCCTTGAAGAATGAAGTCATGGGACCTTCTGTTTAGGGCTATTTTTTCAGTATTTTTAATCTAAGATAAAACCAAATCGTTTTACTGGAAAGCGGAGAAACGATAAGAAGAAATGATGAGTTCAGAGATGTAAAGCAGAGAGTTGCAGAATAACGAGCAAAAAACCGCGTGTTGATAACTCTGATAGGAAAAAGTTATCCCTCGTACATACGCACTACCATGCTTCGCTTTTATCTCTTTCTTCCTTTATTTATTTATTTATTTATTTATTTATTTATTTATTTATTTATTTATTTATTTATTATTATAATTAATTTTATATTTTTTATTTTACAATATTTTCTTCACTTAAGATTTCTCAAATTTATTTTTTATATTTTTTCCGTTATTTCTTGTCTTCCTATCACTCTTTTTCTCTTTTTGTCTTATTGATGATCTCCTATTATTATGTTTAACACTACAATTCTTAAACAAATTAGAAGACTATTAGCACTGACATCGTTCGTCTTCTATTCCAAAAAGCGTCAAACACGCCTTTATCATTTCTTCTGATATTAAATATTTTTGCTTATCGAAGCACAACGATGCTGAAGTGGGAAAACAGTCTTTGATGGTAAATTTTGATTGTAAATGCAAAAAATAGAAGATCTATAGAAAATACTATCAATAAGATAGAGGACGCAAACTTTGCGTGTGTAAGTGAAATCGGTCTGATTTATTGAATAGATTTCTTATCTCCTTTGAAATTATCCATCTCAAATCAAAAAGTTTTATGAACGCTTGGCCCGAGTCATACGCATAGGTGGGCGGCACCAAAATTCTGGGGAGTGGGGTGCAAGATTTTTTCAAAGGTCAAAAAATGACCTTAAAAATGGTGGTATGGCAAAAAACACAATTTTTCAACGTTTCTCATCGAGCACTATCCATTGGCATCACAAAAATCGCGAACAAACACAAAAAATTTCAAAAATTGAATTCTGGGAGGGGTATTTTGGTTTCTGGGGGTGCATACCCCCCAAACCCCCACGCCCAGGTATGGTCGTACGGTCTCGAAGGCTGAACAAAGCTTGAACGACGTACATAAGTTATATCAAGATTAAAAAATTTCTAAAATTTTGCACTGTCATGAATATCAATATTTCTGAGTAGCGAGCATACATACGTGGGCAGCAGCCAGATTCTGGAGGGAATTCGACTGGGCCATATTGCCGAAAAAAGTCACCAAAAATTCAATTCTAGGGGAGGGGCGAGTCCGCTGAATTTTAGGAGAGGGTTCAGACTACACCTGGGCAATGCCCATCATCGGCCCATCACCAGGACGGGCCGAACCAAAAGTTGAACGGGGCTAAGAAGTAACTTGGACGGGGCTATGTTTTGCACAGAGAAAATTTTTCGAGATAATTCAAGGAAATGCTAGATACAGAATATCATGATCAGTTTGCAAAACATGCACAGGAACCATCTTATTACATTGTTCGACACCTTTTTCATGGATGGACCCACCTTTTTTCAGTGACTGATCCACTGATTAAGCTGAACGACCCACCTTTTTCAGGCAGGCACGGACCCAACTATTTTCAGGGACAGACCCACCTTTTTCAGGGTCTAGGGACCCACCCACCCTTTTGGCTGGAAGTTGGACGGGGCGAACCGTCAGCCATTGCCCAGGTATGGTTCAGACTATAGATGCTTAGCATGACCGATCTGGGGGACGGGTCGGCCGATGTTAAGGGGGTCGTCCGGTGTGGTGGGGGTCAAAAATTAAGCTTTTTGGGCCAACATGACCTCAAAAATTAGTATAAGCGCTAAAATAGCTTTAAAACTACCTTATTACAATGTTTCTGGTCAATTTGAAGCACTTTTGAAGCAAATTTTTAATTTTCATCCGTTTTTGGCCTTCATTTTGCCTCATTTTCCCCATAAAATTGTGCCATTTCTCCATTCCTGGGGTCTAGACCCCCTACCTCCACGCGCATGTCTGGTTCAGACCACCACACCCACGTGAGGTAATGAGTTTAATGAGGTCACTTTAAAAATTTAGCTCCAGGTTACCAAATAAAAACCTTGATGTAAATTGCTTCCAAAATTCTCACTATTCTGGAAATCAGGACGCGAAAAGCCATTGATACTTCTTGAAACAGAAGCCGGGTCGTTTAACGAACGTCGTTCGTCCCCCAGAGGAACCGGAACCGGTGCGTTGGCAATTTTCCAATTCTGGCATCTCAACGAGGCGTTTTCTTTGTCAACCTTAGTCAGCTGCTCTTCCAGATTACGGTAGCGCACCTGCAACGTTTGAACGCATTCTTGGCTTTCTGCCAATTTTCTTTCCAACTCGCGTTTTGCGCATCGACCATTGCTTAAGCTTCGATCTTTTTCATTCAACCGCTCGTTCAATTCAGCAATCTTGAATGGCAAGAAAATAAGAAAAAGTTACTATAATGAAATAAGGTTTCATCACATTTTTCACGCCATTACTAATTAAAAGCAAAAGCTAAGTTTTTATTTGTAAACTTTTCTTTTATGTGGGAATACACACCAACCAAGCAGTGTTTTTTTTGTACAAGGTCCGTTTGCACATGTACAAAGATGGTCCCTAAAAGTCTTTGTACATTTCGTACACACAAATTTTTTGGTACTATAATATGGTACAGTAGCGATTTTAGTGTGGCAAAAACAGAGTTGTTCGACCTTTGGTTACGTATTTTAGCAATTTCTGGGTTTCTGAGGGCAAAAATCAGTAATAATCGTCTCCCAAAACGGCGCGAAGCGCCAAAAAATTTGGCATTTTTCCTTTCAAAATGCAATTGCTGAAATTATAAAGATATATAGAACACACCATTGTTCATTTCGGCGCGGAGCTCCAAGAATTTTTGCCAATTTCGAACCTGGTTTGCAGTTTTTGTCTTCCAAAAAATCTTTGTACATGTACAAAGACGGTCCCCAAAAGTCTTTGTACATCGCGAAAAATCTTTGCCGAATACAAAAAAAACCGTGCAACCAAGCCGTTTTTCATTCTTTCTTCTGATTCATTTGCTTTTTATTTCGTTTTTTCTGTTTTATGATCGCACAATTTTGTACATCATGGAGTTTTTATACTGTGTTAATTTTTTGCAGAAAAATTCATAAATTTTTTGCAAGACGCAATGGAAATTTTAACCACTAATGATACGAGTAGATACGAGCAGACATGCTCTCTGGGGCACTTTAAACTGTCTTTTTAGGGCTACAAAATCGTAGATACGCGTCAAATACGCAGCTTTTCGACCTTTCTAACGATGCTCTAACTTTCTACGGCGTAGAAAACTTAGAAAATTTTTGAACAAAAATGAAAAAAATCGAATGAATTGAACAAAATATGGTCAGGATATGAGTACATGGCGCGAAGTGCCGAAAATTTGGCACTTCTGAGCAACTATGTAGATAGCTGAAAACGCTTAAAATTTATAGCACCTTCATTACAAATTTCGGAAATTTTTGAAAAATCGCGAATTCTGGGGTGGTGGAAAAATTTCTTGTGTGGGGAGGGAGATGAAAATTTTGGGGGGTGAACCCCAATATAATGTATGGATACGACAAGTGAGATGCTCGAGCAAAGATCCTGCTCACACGCAAATGTATTTCAAACGAGACAAGACGATCGAGTAGCTGATCGCTATTTCCTCAACTTATATAAAAGGATAATACGTATTAATCTCCTCAGGGACGCAGATATATAAGAGATGCCTGCCTACATACTCCACGGAAATTTTCGAGATTTCAACTTTACATCACTGAAGACCATTAGATACATACGCAATCTTTTTCTCTTAAACAGGCACGTAGCTGGCCATCCAATTTTGGGGGGACTAAGCCCAAAAAGCCCAAAAATAGCACAAAATAACGTTTAAAAAATCATATTTTTCCGACTTTTCTGAATTTGGGGGGGAATACGAACCCCCATTCCCCACAGAGATACGTGCCTGGTCTTAAATGCTTGATTTAAGAGTTAAGTACTCTTTTAGGATTGAAAAACCTAAGCGCAAAATTATTTACGCCTTATTTTGCTTCGTGTTCGAACAAACGAAAGCTTCAGAGACAAACAGAACTTTATTTCGAAGACGATATGCGCAGCATTCAATGTTGAGTGCTTAGTAAATATTGTTCCTTATCGCAAATTTCGCGCTAATTTTATGATGACTTGATTAAGCGTAGGCTACGCACATAACATCTTATATTTTAGCGCGCTTCATTCAGTTCCCAACAACTATAAAATACATTATATTAAAGAATCTAACGAAATAAACCTCAGCTTTCAAGATGTTGATCATCTCAGCATCCTTGCTTCTAGCTAAATTCTGCTCTTTCGCAAACGACGTTCTTTCCCGCCTTTAAATAAGTGATAAATGTGTAAATAAAGGAAAAATAAAATTAAAAAAGAATCAAAATGGATAAAAAGAGCTTGAACAGGAAGAATAAGACGGAAAATGGAAATACATACATTCCATACATGTAATCGGAATATTCCCCTCACCCAAAGTTGGTCGTCCCCCACCCCTCAAAGCCGGAAAATTTTTTAATCTCCAAATTTTTGTAAAAAAAATTTGCGTTTTTTGGCCGCTTTTACTATTTTTGTGGCTGTTTGTGGCTGAAAATTGGAGGTCATTTAACCCCTCCCTACAAAATGGACGGTACTCCCCTCCTTATCCAAAATTTCAAGCCGTTACATGTACGTATGACACATTCAGATCCGTAGCCAGGAGAGACAAAGGAGTAGTCGTCCCCGCCCAAGTAAAAAACTTTTTTCTGTTTCTCACAAGATTAGCCCTAGAGCTGCACGCGGGTACTCGAACGGGTACCCGGGTACCGGTAGAAAATGATTTTACTACCCGGGTACCCGAATCCCCTAATATAAAATGGAAAATTAGCACTGCAGTTATGCAATATGTGCTAAGAATTGAATTAGAAACCTAGAAACATATTACTTCTAAAGTGCGACTGAATCACAATGTACATGTGATTTGATATAATCAACCGTAAAATGTTAAATAAGCGAGTCTGTTAATATTTCCTATTATCACAATATATCGCGCATACAGTCTAGGCATATTCCATTATTCAGCTCATTAGTTACATTATTTTATTTGTGCAGAATTCTTCTATTCTTCATTGTAAACAAATTTAAACAAGAAATTATCTGTTAGCGACGCCTTTTATAATTCATTCACTTATGTGACCATTTTATAAATGTAAACTGCAACTTTTATTCACATCGTGCGCGCAACTGTTTTAGATAGACCTGGTTCAAAGCCTATCGATGTTCCAAATGCAGTCAGCCATAGGCGTAGCCAGGGGGCATTGGGAGTACCTGCCCCCGAAATTTTTCAGAAATATTGTTGATTTTTTTGTTGCAATAATGTATGTCTAGAAAACTAAGTTCAAAAAGGCAAAAACTTCAAAATTTTCCGCGCCGAGTCATTATTATTTATTGCTATATAGATCCAACAAATTTAAAAGCTTGAATCAGCTAAGCTAAAATAGTCCAACACTTCACATCACTTTAGTAATTTAATGCACTATTTGTTCGTTGAATGAAACTGCGCATGCTTGTTGTGCATGATAGTAAAAGTGCGAAAATGATTGTGAACGAGTTTGTCTATTCTCTGCTTTGTTTGTCTTTTTGTGTAACAGTTTGTCTATTCTTTGTTTTGTTCATCTTTCTTTACAAGGACACATAATCCTATTTTAATTGGAAGGAATGGCCAAATTTTCTTATGTTTTTGCGCATTTCTTGTTCTGTGAACTGCATTTTGCTAATTAGAAGGCTACAAATGGGCCTGAAAACGGTAAGAACAAAATTTTCATGGATACATCTTTCTATATCTTATTGGCAGCGACCCGTTGCTGCGCTACATATGTACCCAGCAGAGGTCGAAAAGCGCATTTCAGATAAATTTGTGCAATGTAGGAGTTCATCAATTTTGAGTGTTTTTTGGCTTGCTTCCGAACCGAGATTTGGCCGATTTTGCGAAAATTTTAACGTTACAATTTAACATTAAAATGTTTTTTTTACAAAATTTTCCGGAACTCTGCCCCGGATCCCTCTCGCCACCTAAGACGTCCTGCAGCCATAAAATCTCGTTGTACATGTGCAACGAGAAGAACAAGCCAGGTAAAAGGGTTAAGAATTTCTAAAAATTTCCGGCGTTTCGCGCCGGCATTAATTTGTCTGTTTTGTATGATTTAAGCGGTATAAATTGAGTTTAATGTGCAAAAACGTCAAAATTTTCCGGCGCATAGCGCCGCCAGTTACTGTTCTCTTTTTGTAAAGCTCCAGCATTGCGTTTAAAAGCCTGAATCACTCAAAATATCTTCAGTCAAAGTTATTAATTCGCAGTTTTCTTGTTAGAAGCTTGAATTGTCAAAACTGTTTTGTACAAATTTGGTAATTTTTTGCTCTCTCAGATTATTAGTATTCACAGAGCTACAAACTTTAAAGGGTGGAACAAATGACTAAATTTCTTAGCACTTTGCGCCACTTATGAATTCCGAACTGTTTGTCAATAGAAAGGCCGTAAATTCTACATGAAAACGTTTATGCCCCCGAACCAAAATTCTGATTACGTCTCTGCAGTCAGCTCCAGATAGACTTAGACTTGTTTTTGAATAAATTTTCATTTCCAGTTGATTTCAAAATTGCTTTTCGTCAGTGTGTTTTCCTGCTTCAAATGTTTTAGTGACGCTATGAAGATACAAAACCTGCTTCACAATTTTTTGCTTTGAATTATGAAAATGACTTAAATTTCATCAAATGCATACGAATTCTTCAGATTAAAGCCTATATTCTATTTAATCTTGCATTAATTTTTCAATAATTTTACTGCTTAAATATCACTTTGCCCTAGACCTCACTGTCAACCGTAAATAAACGATGTTCACTGCATTCTCTTTATCTAAGGTCCTACCGGGTATACCCGGGTACCCGGGTACCCGAATTACCCGGGTACCCGGGTAATGAAATAGCCGGGTACCCGGGTAGTAAAATTTGCAAAGTGTGCAGCTCTAATTAGCCCCCAAAGGAAAATTCTCGAAGTGCATTCCAAAGAACGCCAAAACAGGTCTTTAACGTACTTCTAAGCACTAAAGCAAAATTTTGCAACGGATTTATTGTTTCTGTATACTTTTCGTCTTCTAAACTGATCAGATTTGTTTTTCTTTGCAAAGCACAGAAGACGAAAGGTTCAAAAATCATTAATGGACTACATAAGAAATCAGTTGTGTGCGTAGATAGTTTGAACCATCGATGGGCAAGATAGTCGTGGCCATAGGCGGAAAACACCATTTTTCAACGTTTCTCATCGAGCACTATCCATTGACATTAAAACAATAAGAAAAAACGGAAAAAAATTCAAAATTTGATTTCTAGGGGGAATTTTGGTTTCTGGAGGGTATTTTAGTTTCTCGGGGAAGGGGGGTGCATAACCCCGAACCCCCCCCCCCACCACCCAGGTGTGGTCGTGGCCAGAGGAGGGATAAAATTTGAAAACGGTCACATAGTAAACATAAGGCATAACATGCGTTTTTAGCAGGTAATATAATGATAATGTTATCTATTTAAGAGAAATTTTTTCCCTCATTCCCCCCTTGCATTTTTTGCATGATGGTTTCATTTGGGCGGGGGTCAGAAGACCCCACTTACCCCCATGTCATTCTTGAGGTCAGAAGGCAGATGAATTCAATTCTAAAGTGTATTTTTTTCGAAAAAATGCTTTTTAAACAATATTTTAAGCTAATAATTCACTATTATGTGACAAAAGATTGACAAAAAGTACAGGACTATAAAAAAATTAATACTTCTGCAGTAAACTGATCAGGTTGACTGAATTTTTGATTTACTGAGCTGTTTTTTCCAACTGTAAAATCGAAATTTCCCCAGCAGCAACTTATGTTTCGCCAAAATCACCTGTCAGTGCCCAGTTCTTCAAAAGCTGAGGCAGGGGTAATACCCCCTCTCACCTCTGCTCTTGTAGACTTTTAACGATAAATTTTTGTATAAAATGTAAGTGAGAAAATTTTTACGAACTCCGTCTTCACCATTATATGATGATCGCCAAGAAACGCTCAAAGACCTCTTATTTACCTACATACACATCTGGACAATGGGTTCAACCCGGTATCTTCTGAAGGCCACTCGGTATCACCTGGGAAGATCGCGAGTTTCACCTGCGTTTTTTGTTAAAAAAACAAATATAAACTCATCAAAAATCAATGTAAAAGTATAAAAACATGTAAATGGATCATTTAGACATTAGTTCAATCAGTCGTTGGAACAGTCAATCAGCCAACCAAGTAACAGTCCAACCCACTTACCAACCAACCGACTAATTGGCCAAACAACCCACCAACTCACCAACAAAACAACCAAATAACCAAGTAACCAACTAATCAACCAACCAAACAACCAAATAACCAGCTAATCAACCAACCAACAGGCCAACCAACCAACCAACCAACTAACTGCCCAACCAACCAAACAACCAACTAACCAACCGGCCAACCAAGTGGCCGACTAACTAATCAAACAGCCAACCAAGGAATTAGCCAGCCAACCAACCGAACCAACTGGCCAACCATGCAGGCAACCAACCAACTACCTAGCTGGCTATCCAACTAAGCCAGCAAAAAACCGACCAACCAACCATTCAACTAGGCAACCAACTAATTAGCCAACCAAACAGCAACCAACCAACCAACCGGCCAACCAACAAACCGGCCAACCAACAAACCGGCCAACCAACAAACCGGCCAACCAACCATTTAAGTAGCCAATCAACCAATCAACCAACTAACCAATCAATCAACCGACCAACCAGCCAACCAAACAACCAACTAGATACCCAATCAATTATCCAAACCAACCAATTGGCCAACCAAACAACCAACCGACACAAAACCAACCAATCAACCGACTAACGAGCCAACCAACCAACTTACTGGCAAACCAACCAACCGGCCAACAGAGCAACTGACTAGTCAATCAACCAATCAGCCGACCGACCAACTAAGAAGCCAACCAACCAACCAACCAAGCAGCCAATCAACCAATTAAGTAGCCAACCAATCGGCCAACCGACCAACCAACTAGCCAACCATCAAGCAAACAGCCAACCAACCGGCCAGCCAACAAGCCAACCGAATAACCAACCAACCAACTAACTGGCCAACCAGCTGATCAAATAAACAACCAACCAATCAAATGGCCAACCAAACAATAAAACAATAGGCCAATCAACCAACCAACTAGCCAATTAAACAACTAACCGGCCAACCAACCACCCACCCAAACTGCTCAAACAACTATCTGGCCAACTAACCAATTAGCCAATCAATGCATAACCCGCCGATCAACCAACTCACAAACCAACCACTCAGCCGATGAACGAACTAACCAAACAGTCTGCTGATTAACTGACAAGCCAACCCATTTAATGACCACCAAATGACGAATCATCATATCAACGAACCATCTAACCGACCAATCAACTAGCCATCCAGCCAACAAACCAACCAGTCAATCAATCAATCAGTCATCCATCAAACCAATCAATCAATCAATCAACCAAGCAACCGATCAATCATTTGATCAACCGACCAGCCAACTGACGAACCAACCACTCAACCTTCTTTAAATTTTCCCCGACTTTTCAGCTAAAAAGCTACACATGTTTTTGACGTTTCACAGCGTAAAAATACTAAAATTCAGGGCGCTTGGCGCCATTTATTCAAAAAACTCGCCTTTTGCCTATTTCAGTTTTCGATAGATGAAATTTTTCGGCAAATAAAATTTTCTGGATTTTTATCATACAAAAAGGTGCAAAATCGAGCGCAAAAGTATATAAATGTCGGAATTTTTTCGGCGCTTCGCGCCAGATAGCTATTTCAGCATACTTTTATTCTATTTTCATTTCATGTATAACTTTTAAAAATTTTCGACGCTACGCATCAAAGGCAACAAATAAGGGAAACCGAGCAGTAATTCAAGCTTCTGAACGTCCTTCCGCCAGAAATTCGCGAATTTTCCGGCACTTTGCGCTGGATTTTCACTGAAGTCTACGAAATTTGATAATTTTTTTCGCACAAAATTGTCAAAAGCTTTATAAATTTTCGAAGAAATGCTGTGCCAAAATCGATTTCAAACGTAAGTAGACGACGTAAAACGTTGAAAAAACGCCAGTCCGCACGTGAAGGTCCTAAATTATTTGTCAATAAAAAAGTCCGCAAAATCTACTTGAAAATGGTAAAAATATCAAAATATCACATTAACTATTCTGTATTTTTTATCTTTGGAAACCTATAAATTGAAAAACTTCGGAGACCGTCTTTGCACTTGAACAAAGGGACCCTGTATAAAAGCACTGGACAAAGGCATGTCAATCGGTGCAGGTGTCAGGGCATAAGATCCGCTGCTACTGAGGCTGGCATTTAAGACTGAAGTCAAACATTGACTTAACATAATTTCTGCATTTCTCATCCTTAGGAATGTGTCAAATTGAGCTTTATAAAAACGCCCACTTTGCGCCAGACATAATTGCTGCATAGCTTATATTTGTAAACCTGCAAAAGTGAGCATAAAAAGAATAAATATATCGAAAATTTTCAGCGCTTCGCGCAAACTATAATTACTGTATTGCTGTTTAGAAAGTTGCAAAATTTAGGTAAAAGGATAGAACTCTCGAAAATTTTCGGCACTTCGCGCCAGGCATAATTACTGGATTGTTTATATCCAGAAACGTGCAAATTTGAGTTTAAAAAGATATAACTGTAGAAATGTTCTGGCGCGCACTCTCTCTATTAAGAAAGCTTCAAAATTAAGCTTGATGAGATCAGAACGTCAAAAATTTTTCGCCAGTTTTATAATACGCCCGTTTTTGCACTGTTTGTCTTCAAAGGCTGCAAAACTGAGTTTAAAAGAGTAAAAATGCTAAACAATTTCTCGAACCACAAATTTTAAATTTTTTTGAATATTTCCATTCGCCATTATATGGAGCTCGTCGACAGACGTTTAGTCGAATATATTTTTGTATTAGATTAAAGTTTTACAGCTGGCGCCAAATTTCAGAGGACAAAAATCTAAATACCAGAATTTTGTCTATCTCTTATCAACCCTACATGCCTCAAAATTAAGTCGAACGTGATGGAAATGCTATAATTTCCCATTATAATGCCGACGTTACTAATTTATTCATAAGTCTGTTCCGATAAATTCCTAAAATTGAGCTGAAATAAGGAATTATCAACAATTCTGCTAGATTTAATATTCTTATTTCCCATTTCGCATGAAAGAAGCAGTTACAAACCTAAGCGAAGTTTAAGGATGATTAAGGCTGCAAATTTTGTGGCGAAAACGGTAATAACTTTCGGTACTGCTTGTATACTCGTATATTTGAAAAGCGATCATATTGAGCTTAAGAGGATAGAAGGTCAAGATTATTTAGCGCTTCGAGCCAGATGTAATGTTTAATGTTTTGAAAAATAAAAAGGCCACAATTTTCACGCACTATTTGGCAGATATAATAAATTATTTCATTGTTTATTCGTAAAAAGGCTGTTTAACTAGACTTATGTAAAGTATAGGGTAGAAATTTTCCATGATAAGGTCAATTTTTTGCGTTGTCTTGTCCTTTAAAAATCTGTTAAATTGAGCTGAGGATAATAAAAGGCCAAAAAAATTTACAGAGGTGAACACTCTAAAAACTATAGTTGTAAACAATTAGTGTACTGACCACGGTTTTTTTTTTGTATTCGGCAAAGATTTTTTCCGATGTACAAAGACTTTTCGGGACCGTCTTTGTACATGTACAAAGATTTTTGGGAAGACAAAAATTGCAAAAAAGGTCTATAATTCGAAAAAATTTCGGCGCTTCGCGCCGAAATGAGTAATTGTGTGTTCTATATATCTTTATAATGGCAGAAATTGCATTTCAAAAGTAAAAATGTCAAATTTTTCGGCGCTTCGCGCCGTTTTAAGACGATGCTTAGTGATTTTTGCCCTTAGAGACCCAGAAATTAGCTAAAACACACTACGAAAAGTCGAAGAACTCTGTTTTTACGATACTAAAATCGCTGCTGTACCATATTATAGTACCCAAAAAATTTTGTGTGTACAAAATGTACAAAGATTTTTAGGAAGACAAGAACTGTAAAAAGGTGTAAAATTCCCAAAATTTTCGGCGGTTCGCGCCGAACTGATAAATTATTTGTCCTATATATCTTTAAAATGGCGGAATTTGCATTTAGAATGGAAAAATGTCAATATTTTTCGGCGCTTCGCGCCGTTTTCAGATAATTTTTAGTAATTTTTAGCGTCATAAACCCAGAAATTAGCTAAAATACACAACCTAAGATCGAAAACCCTGTTTTACCACACTAAAATCGCTACTGTACTATATTATAGTACACAAAAATTTGCATGTGCAAAATGTACAAAGACTTTTGGGGACCATCTTTGTACATGTACAAACGGACCTTGTACAAAAAAAAACACTGGTACTGACTGATGATGCTAAATGCGAGTAAATTAAGACGGATAAAACAAACGCAAATGATGCATGCAGATATGCAGAACGTTTCGAAAAACTTATGAGGCAACATATTCCAAAACAACCCTTTTTCCAACCAGCAGCAACCAACCACAATTTTTGGCCGCCGGTATCATCTGGAAGACAGGCCTTTGTCCAGGTATGCCTACATACCTATGTCCTAATTGTTCTCGAGATGTCCAACTTCAGAATTTTTGCCCCCCCTCCCTGAATAAATTCCTGGCAACGGACCTGAATACGCATGTACATAACGAAACCATCGCTCTAAAAATGACTACAGTATCCAAACGAAAATGAGACCGAAAATCCGGTAAAACTAGTGAGGGAGCAGTCAAGGGTCTTTAATGGACGGGAAAGTCATACGAAAAAGAATACTGATTTTTTTGAACAAAAACCTTGTACCAAGTCCTAAATGTTATCACAGTGTTAGATTTAAATAAGGAGCCGTTTGCTAAGAAATATGCATTATTAAACATCTTTAATAAATGACAAGCGAAACTTAGCTTCTAAGTCGTATTATACGTGCTCTGCGAACAGACGCAACTACTTTTGCACACATTTTATGTAGATTAATGCAAAAAATAAGATTCGAAAATCCGCAACGAATTTCAATTTATCTTGCTTACATGTAACGGCTCAAATCTTGGGTGGCCAAATGGGTAAATAACCTCCAATTTTAGGCCAAAAACGGCCAAAAATTCGATTTTTTCCAAAAATCAGGGGGTCAAAAATTTTCCGGCTCTGGGAGGATAACCAACTTCGAGTGGGGATCCCATCCCTGTTACACAATTGCTTATCAAACTTGAACACTTAGAATTTCACAATTTTCAATTCGAGCAAGAATTTGATCGTTTTTGTGACGTTAACAAACTTACACCATCAGATATAAAAATCAGGCGATTGCATTTTAAGATTCGTATATTACAGTGGTCGCCATGAAAGATGAGTGCCATCACCCTCAGAATTATAATGGATGGTGCGTCGCGAGCGCCGCGTTACGTCCATCATGCGCCATCATCTCTTTTTTCTATTAAGCGCCATTAACCTCCATCATCCCGTTAATCTGGCGATGCGGACAGCGCAATTTAGCTATTAATAGTGCCAACAAGGAAGCGCGCACGTGAATGCTGGCGCGCTTCCTTCTTGTTGGCGCTATTAATAGCTACATTGCGCCGCCCGCGTCGCCAGATTAACGGGATGATAGAGGTTAATGGCGCTTAATAGAAAAAGAGATGATGGCGCATGATGGACGTAACGCGGCGCTCGCGACGCACCATCCATTATAATTCTGAGGGTGATGGCGCGTCATCTTTCATGGCGACCACTGTAGTACTTCTACAACGAAGTAACGGCTCACTCTAAATCCTTGTACTCTTTCCTAAGGCTGATCATTTCATTGTCCATCCGGCTTTCGAAAGCTAATTTATCCTGTCTTAAGTCCTCCGCTACTTTTCCGACTTGATTCTCCCGCTAAGAACAGAGCACATTAATCAGTCGAAAAGTCAGATAAGCATACATGCACAGCATAGGAATTTTGGGAGGGGGAGTAAAATTATAAAGTGCTTTTTTCGGGTCCAAAAATGGTAGGTACGCGTCAAAAACATCGTTTTTCAGCGTTACCGACGATGCTCTATCATTCTAGAGCATACAAACATGAAATATTTCAAAAAAATCAAAAAAAGTCGGAACAAATTCAACAAAATATAGTCAAAACATGAGTATAATGGCGGGAAGCGCAGAAAATTTGGCACTTTTGAGCAAATGGATAGCTAAACGCTTTAAAAAGCATCTTTTCTGCAACTTTTTTAGGAAATTTTTGAAACCTTTCAAAAAATCGCCAATTCTAGGAAGGGGGTGAAATTTTTCGGGGAGGGGGAGTGAAATCTCCAAACCCTTCTCCCCAAGATCATGTATGCGGATAAGCACCAAAAAAATAATGTTAGACACGATCAAACAGACTAAGCGCATATGTAAGAGCAACATTTTTAAAATCAAGGATTAGACACCAAGATGCAATTATCGCTCGTGCATTGACACAGACAAGTAACAGGGGGATGGGGATCTCCCATCCAAACTTGGTCGTACCTCCATCCCCCCTAAGTCGGAAGATTTTTCAACCCCCAATTTATGGAAAACTCACGATTTTTGGCCGTTTTCAGGTGTTTTTTTGGCATAAAATTGGAGGTCATTTACTCCCACCCCCTACGAATGGCCGGGAAAAATCTCATTCCAAAATTTCGTGCCGTTACACGTGTGATGTTGATCCTTCGTTTCCTTCCCATCGAAACTCACTTTTGACTTTTCAATGATCTTTCAATTTCTGTTTATCTCTTTGTTTTTTCAGCCACAACTTGCTCTGACCGATTTCAAGTCAAAACAGCTAGCTTTGACATCTTCCACATTTTCACCAAATCACCAGATACGTACGTTGTTATACCATTCATACCTATGTACGCAGCATGGGAATTCTGAGGGGTGAAAAATAATTTTCTAGTGAAAAACTTCCGTTTTTCAATATTTCTGACGATGCTCTATCTTCCTAGACGACAAAACATGAAAAATTTCTAAGAGAAATTCAATTAAATTCAATAAAATGTGGTAAAAATAGCACTTTCGCACGAAGTGCCGAAAAATAGCACTTTTGAACTTTAAAATTATTTATAACGATAAAAACAGTACGTGTTCGTACGATTTTTTCATAAATCACGAATTCCGGGAGGGTGTGAAAATATTCTTGCGAGGAATAATGGAATTTTTGAGAGTGGGGGGATTGAAATTTATAAGATCATGTATGTATACTACTACTGTGTAATTTACACACGCAAAACATTTACGATTTTCCGGGATTTATTTGAAATTTCCTATTTTTCAAAACGATTATAAGTTTTAAATGAAGACGCAACCGGTGGATGAATAATTGAGAATAAGGTATTAAACTTTCTAACTAGGCATATATGTATTTCAGAAATGCGGTCCTTAATAAAAAATGCGAATAAATGACTGATTTTTGAATTCAAAAGATGATTTTTCAAATTAATCACAAAAGTAAATTTCGAGAAGATATATGTACTATTGTTAATTTGTAATTGAATTTATTTTTTTTAATTTTCCAGTTTTTTATATAACTTTTTATTAAATTTTTTTTATCTGATTTTCTAATTTTTTATTAATTTTTAATCAAAATTTCTACCAATTACCACGAAGATTCCACATGTAGACACAAAATATTTTTCTCCCCTAAAGCACTGTGATATAGCAATTTATTTACCTCTTCCAGTTTACGACGCATCTCCGTAAGGCGATCCGCGTCCTTCGACAATAGGTCTAGCATAGCCCGCATTCTTTTTTCCAACATCGTAATTTTTCGAACATTTTTCCGCTTGTTTTCTTGATCATTAGTGATATTTGAAGAGGACCATTTCAAATTTAGATTGTTTACACTCATGTTTGTGGGAAGATTTTCGACATTTTGCAATACAGCCTCCTGAAATGGCGTAAAAACGAATGCACTGAACAGAATTATATGAAGATGATCGATTTTTTATGGAATTAACTCGGAAGATTATTATGAATCAAGTGTCCATAATGTTACGGATTGCTCAACAGAAGCGATTACACGTCACTTTAGTAAAAAAAATTTAATTAATTAATCAGGAGGATGATACGTACGTACATACGGTGTAAAGCTTGTACATAGTATGCAATGCATATCCGTCATACAATGCACTACATGGCCAGTCTGGGGAGGAATCAGCCTAACAGTTTTTCTTCGGGCCAAAATGGTCTCAAAAACGGTATGAATGCTAAAAATAGCTTGAAAACTACTATGGTCTGTTTTTTAACCTAGTGCATGAAAACGATCCGTAATCAGAAGTGCTTTAACTCTACTTTTTCACTGCTCGACAGACGACTCGGGTGACTCCGTACTCCGTCGCGCAACGGAGAAATCGGGTATTACAAAAATAAGACATTTGCTCATCGCGCGATTTCATGCACTAGATTAAATAAAATAGAATATTTAAACTGATTAAAATAATTAAAAAATAATCCACACAAGTACTTTTGCTGAAAAATTAGATTTTCATCTATTTTTGACCTTGATTTTGCCTCGTTTTCGGAAGAAAATTTTTAATTGTTACGTGCGAGTGAGATATCCGCCATTTAGTTTTCTATTTTATAGATGTACTCCCGGTCAACTGAGCTAAGTAATCGCTAAAATTACATACCAGTTGAAGTTTAGTTTATTTCAAATAGATCAACGATATTTAAACAGAATGAAACAATGCATTTGCAGCGGGACAATAATATATGTACACTACTCGCCACGAATGTTTACGCTTTAATAGGCTTCTAGGTTATATCTTTAACACGTCGGTCCTATTTCCGCCCACGCACGACCGACGTGTTAAACATATAAATATACCTTAACATGCTCTCTTATCCTATGAAGCATACTAAAACGTAAACATCCGTGACCAGCACTGTAATACACATTTCGCATGAAAAAATCTTACGATATATACTGAGACGAAGTTTTGTTAAAAAACCTTTTTATACGTAAAAATATTTACACTTGTTCAATTTCAAAATAAAATAAGTAAATTCAAGTAGTTTTGATTTTTGCCAATAAAAGTCGATGTGACGAAAAAAACAGCTAATTCATTTACCTTCTGCTCCAACTGCGGTAATAAAAATGGGAATGTGTTCGAATTCGCCAAGTAACTTCTCTACAACGAAAGGTAAGTTCATATTATCTACAAGAATCTTTAGATCAACATGTTAATGCTAAAAAAGAAACAAAAATAAGAAATATGCGACAAATTTTTGCTAAAAATAGCAGAAAATATACCAAAAATTGGGGAAAAAATCAAAAAATGGCAAAAACAAGTGGAAAAATGGAAAGTTCAGGACGAGAGCTAATGTCGTCTAGCAAACGAAACCGAAAAGTTAAAAAAAGTGAATCATGCAGCAACGGATTTTACAATGCCGCAGTTTTTTCAAAATTCTGGGTTGGGTCAAAGATTTTCTGACTTAGGGTTATGGGACGGATTTTCCAATGCCATATTTCGACATATTAATCGCCTTTTATGAAACGAATTCAAATTTAACAGTAATGTGAATATTTGTGAATTTCATCGCCTGCTCGCTAAAACTACCATAGTAGGAGGCAACTGAAGTACGAAATTTGACACTCCATTCCCGCTATCATCAGCATTCACATCTTGACTGGATTTTGTGGGCTCGCTTTTAGGACTGCCATTGCATAATGACTCTTTGCAACCTATAAATAAGTAAAAACCATAATCTAGCATGACACGCAGGTATGCAATGTACCTGAGCGCAGGCAGAGAATAGTGGAGGGCGGGCGCCCACCCCCCTTAGCCAAAAAACAATTTGTGAATGGTAAGGTAATGCATGAAAAATAATGGAAATGGTCATCTTTTCATCGAAGGATCCCAAAATTTCCGGCGTTTCTCACCGTGGGATCTTTATTTTCCATAAGTTCGTCTCAAACGCGGTCAAAAAGACGTCATTTTTCGAAGCGTATTAAAAGCAGACAAATTTGTTTCGGAAAGTTTGAATTCTTATGCGCTTAATGGATAGAACATCAGAAAATGCACTTTATATCGTGCCACGGCGAACTGTCCCAAAGTATAGGGTCACCAATTTCGGACCAACCTCTTCCCTTAAAACATTACGTCCCTGGTAATGTGGATATTGAATTCGTGACTACGTTGAGTTATAATTTAAAAATTACATGATTGACATACAAATACGTACATGCACACATAATAAGTTTATATAGAAAAAACAGGACAACCCAGGACATCCAACACTCCATTCAAACCAGCCAAACTGCCATGTTTTTTAAATATTGAATTTTTGATCTCAATGTTAAGCACACGTACATTTGTTAATCAATCCTCTTTTAACGTGTTTAGCAATTCATCAAAACCAGAACAATTTTCTGATGTTTACTCAAAAACAAGTTTATATATGTAGGCATGTATAAGTTAGAGAAATGGCCAACCATCAAAACCTGAATTCAGAGGAGTTTAGTGGACTGTAATAACAAGGGTAAAACTTCTTAATAGATTGGCGCCACATTTTTTGGAGATAAAATATTATTTCTATAAGAATTAGAAACAGCCAGGTGCCCACAAATGTTACGAAACTATGAACTCCGCATACTGGATTACCTGTATTATATATTGCGAGAGCCTTTTTATCGATTGCTTGTTCATTGTTTTGTTGAGCAATGTTAAAGAGATCATCGGGTGCTTTTTCATTCGCTGTTTTGTCATCACACTGAGTGTTTTCATCGATAACTTCTTGCAGCGTAGACAGCAAATGCCGCTCAAACTTCTCTTCGGTCGCTTTAGAGAAAATAAATGTATATGCATATAGTATTGAAAAAAATTTCCCTCCCCTTTTCGGCCGAAAAAAATTTTGGCAAATAAGATGATGCTCGGAAAGATGAGGAAATTTCAACAGTTTGCCATAAAATCGTCAAATTTTTGACGCTTCGCACCGTGCATGAAGTATTTTCTATAGTTTTGTATCAAGCGCGACAAAAAATGACACTTTTCTCAGCCTATGAGTATTAAGAAAAACGACTATGTTGTTCGAAAAGTTCGAATTTTATGAGATCAACGGATAGAGCATATTAAAAAACGAAATTAGTGAAGTTATTTCTAATAAAGGATTTCTGTAAATTATTATGTATGTGTACAACAGAAAAGGTACATGTGCATTTTCTCGACTGAGCGCGAACTTATATATACATATTAGTAATCTTAAAACGAATCATTGAGAATACAAAATTCCACGTATTCAGTCAGCTTAGCTTACCATAATCCTGATTTCCGATCAAATCGGCAATCTAAACAATAAAACAACATTCATCCGCACATACTTCATAAGAAATCGCATATTTACTTTACCCCGTATTTCGCAACTCGATGAATAAGCGACGAATCACTGCTCAGCGAAGTTTCAGCCAAGCGCTCGTATAATTCAAAACTTAGGATGCCGGAATTTAGTTGCGTCTCCTAGAGGAATATCACATATATGCAGATGTATGTAAGTACATAATGATCTTTTAGAGAGCTCTTTTGACGCAGGAAATGACAATGTGATTTAGAGAAAAACTTCTTTATCTCCGACCGGACATTATTTATAAAAAAAGCTTATGCCTTTTAACTCTCAACATTCCTTCATTTTTTAACAAAATGTTATCGGAGCATACAGGCCATTCAAATAATAACACTAAATTTAAGCTTACCTAGGCTATGAGTGACTATGCAGCATTAAATTCTGGCTTAACAAAAAGTGCAACTTCAAATGAGTTTACAGAAAATTGTAAACTACATTGTAGTAGGTATATAACAAATTAAGCCAAATATGTCCGAGACATCGTCAGCTTCGACGGCAAAAGCTTAACACAATGCGCTTACTTCTGTATAAAATGACATTTTTCTGACCTGCTCGTTGATAAAATACACTTCGATAACTACATACCATTGTCGGATTATTTCAACAAAAATTCAGGATTGCTATTTTTTGCAACTTGACTCTTGATGCAATCACATCCAGTCTATAAGCAATTTGCTAAGAAGCATTTTTAATTGATATGTAACTGATAAAACGCTACAAGAATTCCCCCGTATTCCTAAGAATAAGTATACGTTATACCTGCAAACTGTGATCGCTGTAATTCGATTCGGGCGAAACTAAAGCTCGGTTTTGTCTTATTCGTTGAACAATTTCTCGATTCAAATCGGAAGCATCAGTTCGCTCCGTTGTTGTACCATGACCGGAATCTGCTGATGCTGACCGACCTTCGGTAATTGTCGCAATAGGATAGACATTATAACCCGAAAAAGAAGCGTCATCGTTCCCTTTACATGTGACATTGTTATCGTATTTCAGAGTCAGCATGTGGCGTCTTAAAGCATTAGTATCGTGATGTGAACTTTGGACGTTGTTTTTCTCGCTGTGGACTAGTATTTCATGATCATGAATTTGACGACGCGACGAAGAGGGGAACTTAGGGTAATTTATGCGACCATACCGTTTTTCAATACCTTGACCGCGTTTCAGGTATGGAAAAAAAGGTTTTTCATTCATTCAAAGTTCCTGCTTCCATTTTTTCGTGATCAGGCATTGAAACAATTAATAAATAAGGCACCAAGTGATAGAATAGTTTTACAAGATTGAAGACGAATTAAATTAGCAATTAATTTCCATATTCTAGGCGTTTTCTTCAAAAAAATAATAAATGAGTCAAATGCAGCATGGATGAGTAAGTACAAAAGCTTGACTTGACGCTACTTTCAACAGTGGAGAAAATCAGGTAAACAAACTAAGTTATGCTGCATTGTGTAAAGCTTCATGTGCACTTAATTCAATACACAGCCTATTTCATTTTAGCTTGCGCTTGTCTGATTTCTACTGATATGTAAATTTATTGTCAATCACAGGCATGCAAAAAGCGAAACTAATCACCGAACAACCTTATGTAAATCAGCGTATATAATTTAAGTCGGTATTTTGCTTATCGTAATTGCTTTTCTAGCTATAGGATAATTCTACGATATTAATGAGTGACACAGGCGCAGCCAGGATTTACCCCAAAGAGGAATCCGAATTTTTTCTATTTTCAAAGTCGACAAACGTATAAAAATGCGTCCTCGTTGTGAAATAATGCCTTTTAAATTTTTCATATCGCCCCGCGGCAATTAGGATGCACATTTATGAAAACACTTTTTTAAAAATTTTTCGCAACCAATGCTGCTGACTTTGCAAGTTTTACTACTCATATAACCTTAAGAAAGCTAGATTGCAACAAAAAACCTCTCATGCGGGACTAGGGGGCGTCTGAGAAGGCACGCTCAAGCCCCTCCCAAGCGGGGTCGAATTTTGCAAAATAAGGATAAAGATTTTAATAAAGATTTTGCAAAAAAACATTTCCATGCCAGAATGATTAAAAAATCCTTAAAACGCATGAGATGTGAATCACTTGTAGAGTGCAAAGCGCAAAAATTTCTGCATGCTTTTAAAGTTCTATTCTATTGACCAGAAATGTCTGAAACATGAGTAACCAGCTACACCAATGCCAGCTGTCTTAGTACATTTTAGCCCAATGGCTACCGTTAGGGATGTATATTTGTGGCTTACCAACAACAAGCTCTAATAACTAATTATTATTATTATTTTTTTATATTTTATTATTATTATTATTATTATTATCGAAACAAGCCAGCATTGGTCGAGCGGTTAAAGTGCTGTGTCAAAATTTCGACTTTTGGGTTTTTGTGTTTTTCTTGGGTTTTTGCGAGTTTTTGATACTAACAATAGGCCTACAACGAGCCAACCTTCAACAAAGTATTTGGCAGTGATGTTTGGGGCAAAATATTTCATAATCTCAATGATAAAAAAGTTTAAATGAAAAAAACAACTTTGATTAACCAGTACTGAAATATGCCAAGCCAGCTCACTTTTTTGCGTTATTTTTTTGCATTTACTGACAATTCTATTACTAAAATTGCTCATTTAATTATTCTTTGCATAATTTCATTGATATTTGTTGTAACGTGTCTTGTCCATGTGATTCAGCCAATAAACTATTCTATTCTATTCTAAATGCTTTTCATATTCATTTTTCGTAATTCGTATCATACAGATCGAGTTGGTCAGAGTATGGAGGGATAAACCAGGTCTGGGGAGCATAAATGGGCAGCACCAAAATTCCGGGAGGGGGAAGCCAGAATTTGAAAAATTTTTAAATGTCAATAAAACCGGACAACAACGACTTCAGTTGGTTAGAGCGTTGGTCTAGACCACCAAAGGTCGCCGATTCGAACCCTGCATGCGTCTGGATTTTTAATTCCTTATAAGGGGTGCGAAGTAACAGCAAAAACGACTTAGAGGCATAAAGTAACGTCATTTTTTTGGGTATAATTTAGCTTTAGTTTTTGCTAAAAAATACATTTTTATCATGTTTTTAGTTGAAAACTTTAACCTGAATGATGAAAAAGAGGCGAAAAACATGAGAAAAAATTTTTTTAATTTTTTCTTCAGAACAAAAATTTCTTTCGTGAAAGAAAATATTTTTTGAATGCTCCATTTTAGCCTCATTTTTATGCATTTCTCATTATGCCACATCGTGTCCAGCCAAAAAAATTTTTAAAGATTTTTTCAGCTTTTTTGTGTAAAAAGACGTCTTAAAAAATGTCACTTTGCACGTAGTGCGAAAATTTCATATGCTTTCAGTGCTATAACATGTATAAAAATGACGAAATTACACGAAGTGCGAAATTTTTTTAAGATTTTCGTGCTCGAAAAACCAAAAACCCAAAATTTCGGTTTCGGTATTTTTGCACCCACAAAAAACCAAAAAAACCAGCCAGTACCAACCCTGGTTTTGTGGTTCGAATCCCTTCGTTGATAACTTATTTTCGTCGAAAAAGGCACTCTAAACGAGTCATACGCGTTTGCTGTAACAACTCCGAAAATTCATGTACAAAAGGTGGGCGTCAACCAGACACAGGAGACCGGAGTGTTTAAAACGCGCGCTTGGAACCACGGTTTTTTGTATTCGGCAAAGATTTTTTCCGATGTACAACGATTGGGGACCATCTTTGTACATAAACAAAGATTTTTGGAAAGACAAAAACTGCAAAAAAGGTTTGAAATTCGAGAAGATTTTCGGCGCTTCGCGCCGAAATGAGTAATTGTGTGTTCTATACATCTTTGTAATGGCAGAAATTGCATTTTGAAAGAAGAAATGTCAAATTTTTTGGCGCTTCGCGCCGTTCTGAGACGATTAGTGATTTTGGCATTTTTTTGAGAACATACCTTCGTGTTTTTTGTCAAAAATGCTATTTTCCGTGGTTTTCGACATTGCTTAATCCAAAAAAGGCGGTTTTATCGATCGCAATGCGGTTTTTTCCTGCATGTTTTGTAAAAAATTCCTTTGTCAGTTTTCAATTTCTGGCGATAGCAGTTCCTTGCGGATTCAGATTGATGCCAGACATGGGCTAAGCCCATACATGATCTTGGAGGAGCGGTTTGAGGATGGGTTTTCACCCCCCGCAGAATCATTTTTCACCCCCCGCAAAAAGATTTTCACTCCCCCAGAATTGGCGATTTTTCAAAAGTTTCCTAAACTTACCTGAAAATTGGTAGAAAAAGTGTCTTTTTAAGGGTTTTTGGCTATCTATTTGCTCAAAATCGCCAAATTTTCGGAGCTTCGCGCCATATATTCATGTTTTAAGCGATATATTGGTCAATTTATTCGACTTTTTTCGAAATTTTTTTCATGATTTCATGCTCTAGAAGGATAGAGTATCGTCAGAAACGCCAAAAAACGATGTTTTTTAACACGTACCGGCCATTTTTCGGCCCAAAAAAGGCGCTTTAGGTTTTCACCCCCCTGAATTCCCATAACTGTGCATGTATGGCTAAGCCTAAGGTCATAGAATGGAGCAAAAATTGCCCGCTCGCTCCGCAATTTTTGCTCCATTTACCTCAGGCTTAGCCCATGCGCTGGCATCAATTTGAATGCACATAACTGAGCTTAAGCCTGAGACATTGGCAACCCCGCTCAGTCGCAGTCCTCCCGATGCTTCGAAGACTTATCCGAAACATTCTTAAAGGCAGAGCTTACTTTTCGCCTATCCTTAAACACATGAACTTCAACAGCCTGTAACTCGATCAATAATGACGACCGCCACCTAATTCTTTCAGATTTATATTTCTTGACCCTTAATTATATAAATAAACCAGGCTATGTTAATTTCTAGAAGGTCACTACGTTCTCAATATTAGCCGTGATTATTGCCCTCAAAAACCCAGAAACCAGCTACACTATCAGGCACTTGTGGAGTTTAGCACCTATCGATTTTTTTCCATCTTTTTTAACATTACGGCATATACAAAATTGTCGTATATATATTATATGATATGCTTTGTATATTAATTGATATATTGCTTCATTCTCCTCAGACTTTACTTACGATGGCTTTAAATTTCGATGGAATTCATTTTACCAAAATCTACTATTATCTCCGACTACTGTGTTATTATCACACGCTTGGGCTTAGGCTTAATTATGTGCATTCACATTAATGCCAGTGCATGAGCTAAGCCTGAGTTGAATAGGACAAACATTGCTACGCTCGCTTCGCAATTTTGCCCCATCTCTGCTTAGGCTTGGCTCATGCACTGGCACTAATGTTAATCCTCAAACAGCGCTATTTTTTTGAAAATCCCTCATAGGATAAACTTTTACATTCATTGTTTTATGTACCTATTGGACCAAATCCGTATTTTGTACCCTATTTTTTAGGTATTTTGTGTTCATTCTGAGACATGGACAAAATAAACGATTCACATATGACTTCGTTTCTAATTCTTAGGAGCAATTGGCTTAGCCGATTGGTTAACGTGTTGCGCTTTAGAGCGAGAGGTCGGCATTCGTGTAGCTGGTTCACATATGTATTAACAAAGTCATATTAAAAGGGCGTATGTGTGCAGTAGGGTTGTGCCGGGTACCCGGCTGAAATTTTGGACCCGGACCCGACAGCCCTAAATTTCTGGAACCGGACCCATATCCGGACCCGGCTGTATCCATAAACTTGGACCCGGACCCGCCTTTAATATGATTCCGGGTCCGGGTTCAAAAATATAATGCACGCATATTGCATTGCAGAAATATTGAAAAACAAACAAAAAACGATGTAGGCTTAAAAACAGGCAAATAGATCATTTTCAATATTTCAATCAACTCAGCAACAAAGTGATGGCCTCATCAAACATTAAAATTTAAGGTGACAAATAGTAATAATGTGACAAATATTGGCGCTTTATTAAAGCTGAAGCCACGTTTCTTGGGCGTGACACAGTAGCAATATGAAGCATGGTTTAAGTTATTTATAGATGCACTTTTAGTAACAATAAGCGTTAGCAGGGGCGGGGGGTAGCGACCGCTCCCCCATTGGCCAAAAATATTTGGCAAGATAAAGAATGGATATGCAATTTGCAATGATTTTTGGCCATCAGTGACCATAATTTCTCAAATTTATCCGACGCTAAGCGCCGGATGATACCTATTAATGACATTTATTTACTTTCTTGGCGATCTGGGAGCATGGTTTTTTGTATTCGGCAAAAATTTTTCCTGGTGTATAAAGACTTTTTGGGACCATCTTTGTACATGTACAAAGATTTTTGGGAAGTCGAAACCCGCAAAAAAGGTCTAAACTTCGCAGAAATTTTCGGCGCTTTGCGCCGAAATGAGTAATTGTGTGTCCTATATATCTTTATAATAGCAGAAATCGCATTTCAAAAGGAAAAATGTCGAATTTTTCGGCGCTTCGCGCCGTTTTAAGACGATTCGTAATGACATTTCGCCCTCGTTAATCTTGGAATCAGCTATAATACGCTACTAAAAGTCAAACAACTCTACCACACTAAAGCCGCTACCGTACTATAGCATAGCACCTAAAAATTTGTGTGTGCAAAATGTACAAAGACTTTTAGGTACCATCTTTGTACATGTATATACAAACGGACCTTAAACAAAAAAATACTGCCTGGATGCCAATTCCTGTTCATGTAGGTTTCAAATCAATTTTAACTGCAGAAACAGCTATTTTTGCATAGTTTTCTTCTAATTTCAATTAAAAATTTAGATGTTTCGCATCAAATGCTATAAATACAGGAAATCAAGCAGTGAATCATGCCTCTAGACGTCTATCCACCTCAATTTCACAAATTTTCCGGCGCTTCGCGCCAGATTTTTGTTAAGGTCAAAGAAATTTAATTACTTTTTCGCACAAAATTGTCAAACATTTCAAAATTTTCAGAAAAGATATTGCGTCAAAAATGATTTTATGTAAAAGTATACAATGTAAAATACCGAAAAACGCTATTTCACGCGTTAAGAGCAAATGTTTGAACCTATTGTTGACTGTCTGTGGAAAAGTTGGAATCAGGCACATAGCTGGCTGTTCTATTTTGGGGAGCCAACACCAATTTTGGGGGGACTAAGCCCAAAAGGGCCAAAAATAGCACAGAATTATGTTTAAAAAGTCCTATTTTTCCGATTTTTCTGAATTTTGTGGGGGGTTCGGCCCCTCATTTCACCAGAGTACGTGACTGGTTGGGATACCGCCCTCCCGTAGGAAAATTCTAGATCCGCCACTGCGCGTTAGAATATTACAAGCGTTTATGGAGAGGTTCTATAGGGGTCGTGCTGCACGCACCAACAGGCATTAGACACACAGTCGCCACTTAGTGCACTGCTGTTTGTTTGCTTATTCCTTTGTTGCACTATTCGTGAACTGAACATATCCTGGCACAAAGAAACTAACAAATAAATGTGCAAGCATACGGACAAGTGGGAAAAATTGATAGGATATGGTGGTTTGGTAGGTACAACACAATCTTATGTTAACGGACCTGAACCCACCGAGTCCAACTTTTTTGCACCCGGGCCCGAGGTTGATAAAAATTTTGGACCCGGACCAGTGATCGTACGGGGTCAGATTTTCACCCCCAATCGGGGTCGGAGTCGGGGATGAAAAACCCCGGTTTTCGGGGTCGGGGTTGAAGATTGACAATTAACATTGCATGATTACATACCAACTTGAAAAGGATAAAACGATACCTTCACTTGTTTGTAGAGCATACTAATAAAGCTGGTTATGTTCAACATTTTATTTTTATTCCAAGTTCAAACATGGTTTTAGCAATTTAGCATCACTTTCAATTTTAATCACTAATCGCTCTCACTCTTTCGTATTCTTCCACCGGTTTTCTATGGCGCACTGATTGTAGAGGAGCCAATGACGCGGAGCGCTGAAAATTTCCGAAATTTTTACCGTTTTTATGTAGAATTTACGCCTTTTTATTGACAAAGAGTTCGGAAATCATAAGTTGCGCAAAGCATCAAGAAATTCAGTCATATTTTACCGCCCCAAGACAATAATCGGCGGTGCTAAGCACAGGAAAATTTTGACGTTTTTACTCTTTAAACTCAATTTATACCGCTTAAATCATACAGAACAGATAAACTAATTGCAGGCGCAAAGCGCCGAAAATTTTCAAAAATTCCTAATCCTTTTACCTTTTCTGTCCTCCTAAAAATCTCTTTCAACATGTACAACGAGATTGTACGGCTGGGGGTCCGGGATGGCGCGCTCAAGCGCCCCAGCGAGGTGCAGAGCAGAACCACCGAAAATTTTGTAAAAAAGCACTCTAATTTTTAATTAGTAAAGTTAAAATTTTCGCAAATTGGCAAAATCTCGGTTCTGAATTGAGTCCGAAAAAACTTAAAATTGATGAACACCTACACTGCACAAAACTTCTGAGCGGAAAGGCGTTTTCCGACCTCTGCTAAGTATGTAGCGCAGCAACGGGTTGCAACCAATAAGTCATTGAAAGATGTATCGATGAGAATTT
The DNA here is from genome assembly GCA_036768485.1 of Mermis nigrescens. Lineage (NCBI taxonomy): Eukaryota > Metazoa > Nematoda > Enoplea > Mermithida > Mermithidae > Mermis > Mermis nigrescens. The sequence goes on from JAVLUZ010000056.1 coordinate 5,558,966, forward strand.
TGTTCTTACCATTTTCAGGCCCATTTGTGGCCTTCTTATTAACTAGTTCAGGAAAGAGAAAATGCGCAAAAACACAAGAAAATTTAACCTTTCCTTTCATTTAAAATAGAATTATTTGTCCTTGTAAAGAAAGATAAACAAAGCAGAGAATAGACAAATTGGTACGCAAACATTTTCGCACTTTTACTATTATGTTCAACAAGCATGTGCAGTTTCATTCAATGAACTAATAGTGCATTAAATCACTAAAGTGCTGCAAAGTGCTGGATTATTTTAACAGATTTAAGCTTTTAAATTCATTGGATCTGTATAACAATAAATAATAATGACTCGCGCGCGAAGCGCCAGAAAATTTGACGTTTGTGCCTTTTTAAACTCAATGTTCTGGACACATTGCGCCAGAAAAATCAACATAATTTCTGAAAAATTCTGGGGGGGCATGTGCCTCTATCCCCCGGCTACGCCTGTGATTCCGCAGTAATTTTGGCGCACTTCTTAATGGAAAATATGTGAACATGTATGTACGTCTTAACAACATGGCGACCAGGCGTACTTTTTATGAAATATCGCGAGTGTCGAGTCATATTAAGTTTGCTGGTGAATGAATCGTCCTTGTTCCAAATTTATTTGCTATTTATACAATTCGTCTATGTACCAACAAATAAAATACTATATTTCACCCCCGAAAAAAGGTTCAACCCCGACTCGAAAAATCATGCCCCCGGTCAGGGGTCGGGGTTTAGGCTGGGGTTTTTTAAGGTCGGGGTCCGGGTTGGGGTCCCCGTACAATCACTGACCCGGACCCATACCCGACTTTCCTAAAATGTTGGACCCGGACTCGGACCCGAATTTTCGAAAAAAGTGGACCTGGCACAACCCTAGTGTGCAGTCGGTAGCATCTGAGGAAACGAGAGAAAGTTGCTGACAGTCGGATTTGAAATGTGGGCCTTTGACCAGTGATCAACCGGGCTCAAAAATACTGAGCCCGGGCCCGGGCTCGGGCTTTGCTGCCGGGCTTGGTACTCGGGCCCGGGCTTATATACTAACAACATGCCTTGCTTCCAATATAATGTTATGCATAAGATACATATTTAGACCAATTTTACATTTGTTATTTGTCAAACGCAAGGCTTACTGCTGTATCAAGAAGATTTTTGAATTCTGAGCTCTGTTAATTATTCAATCTTTCTAAAAATAAATTAAGTAGTTAGCAAGGATTTTGGTAGCATTATTCAAGCAAGAACAAAGCTTTTAATACAATAGCACGCAATTCCATTATTAAAATGCACGTGTAACTAAATACGGTTTGAAAAAGCACAAGGTTTCATGTAGATATTTAAAGGAAATTGAGCATTAAATATATGCATTCAGACATAAGAGAAACTATGATATGGTCGGATAGAAGATATGCTGTTTGGATTTTAGAACTCAAACTATAGCGTACATTGACGTCAATTGAAATTGCGTAGTGTATAGGATAGCACACGTATTGAAGCCATAGGCGTAGCCAGGGGGTATTGGGGGCACATGCCCCCCCCCGAAATTTTACAGAAATTTAGTTGATTTTTCGAGTGTAATAAAAGTGTCCAGAAAATTGAGTTCAAACAGGCAAAAACGTCAAAAATTTTCCGGCGCTTCGCACCAAGTTTTTATTATATTTATTATTATATAGATCAAATGAGTTCAAAAGCTTAAATTAGCTAAAATAATCGATCAATTCACACCACTTTAGTGATTCATTGCTCTATTTGTTCGTTGAATGAAACTGCACATGCTTGTTGAGCATAACAGTAAATGTGCAAAAATGATTGTGTACCAGTTTGTCTATTCTTTGCTTTGTTTGTCTTTCTTTACAAGGACAGGACACATAATCCTATTTTAAATGAAAGGGATGGCCAAATTTTCTTATGTTTTTGCGCATTTTCTGTTTTCTGAATTATATCTTGTTAATAAGAAGGCCACAAATGGGCCTGAAAATGATAAGAACAAAACTGTCATTGATACATCTTTAGTGGATTTAATTAGAATCACAGGCTAGCAAATTCATAAGAAATACGGACAACAGCTGAAATAGTAAACGTCTAAAATATTAACGATAATTATTTGAGGCCTGGTTGAAGCCCGGTGGTTTCCAGCCAGGCCCGGGCCCAGGCCTGGACCTGCTATGACCGACCGGGCCCAGTCCGGGCCCGGTACCCGGTCGATCACTGCCTTTGACTAACGCTGGTTAATTTCCATAAAGATTGCAAGGTATTTGCAATGTTTTGCTGGTTTACCAGCTGATTAGGCTTAAGCTTAGTATCATGGACTGACCAAAATGTTGGTGCCAGCATTTAAAATAAGCCTGAGTAATGGGATGCGACAAGCGGAGCAAGCGACACGAGTCTAGGGATCGACCGGAGCTCCGCTCCGGCTCCGGCCTCGGCTCCTCCGGCCATTTTTTGGTCCTCCGGCTCTCCGGTGGCCGGAGGAGGAAAAGGGGGCCGGAGGCCGGAGGTTTTTTGAACTGAATCATTCTATGCTTTAACGCCCTTCTTTTCTTTTTAAAAGCTTAGCACTCAGATTGCCTATTTCTGTGAATTTGTACAAACACAGGTTTAATAAGTGAAGCTGTGAATGTGAACACTAGGGATGCAGCGGGTGCACATTTTTGGAATAACGGGTGCCCAAATTTTGCTTTAGCGGTTGCGGGTGTCGCACCTTAAAAATAGCGGGTACGGGTGGCGGGTGGCGGGTTTAGCAGTGAGATATAGCATAAAACAAATAGGGCTAAAAGTGCACAATTTTTCGTCCACTTAATGCAGTTATTTACTGCGTTTAAAATTCATATTAATCGTCAAGCTGATTGTCTTTTTATTTGCAGACTAACTCTCAATGGATTAAATTTGCAGATTAGAAATAAGTAAATTGTCAATGATTGAAGCATTGACCAAAATTAGTAATATATTCGCACTTTGCAGAATAAAATGTTAGCCACTTGTTGTTGTCATACTCTTCTTAAAAAGGGTCTAAGACGTTTCGGCGCCAGCAACTTATAAATTATACTAATTAAAATAGCTTTGGAGCAATTTTAAAGTAAATTATATATTCAGAAAGCAGGTTCATACAAGCTACAAAATAACATATTGTACTTTCTCGATTCGATGAGTATTCATTTGTGTACGACTGAAAAACCGTAGAAAATCCAGTGTATTTTTAGATGCGTTTAATTATCTCACTAAATTCAGACATATTCTAAAAGTAATTTGTACCATCACGAAGAGAATTGAATGGGCTTTCGAAATCTGTATTATACTTTATTCATAAATGAATTTAAATCATCAATAGTATTACAAAGAGTGTGGCGCCTAAACGGCAGCGCCAAAACGTCCCATTTCGTCTTAAAAAAGCAGTGTACAATACATTGCTACAAAATATTTCTACACACGCTAGAGTGGTTAAACTGATGCACGTAAAGACTGGCACATAGACCCCTCTTTTTTAAAAAGCATAATACGCATAATTGGAATTAACCATAAGAGAGCTTAATCACGTATTTGCAGTCCAGTGGGTACCTAAAAAAATAACTCATTACAAGTAGATGTTTGCTTTTCCCATTTGTACTGGTACATTAGATGTCACTGCTATACATTTTGGTTTTTTCATTAACGTGCCACTGCCTCAGAATCATTTTGTCTTTTCGTAAATTCTAAATATTATTATCCGCCACCCGCTGTTTTATCACGATATTTTTAGCGGGTGCGGGTAGCGAGTAGCAAAATTTTGGAATAGCGGGTGCGGGTACCAAAAAAGAAGCGGGTGATAGCGGGTGCGGGTATCCGATGCATCCCTAGTGAACATTAATGTGGCATTGTGAATGCACCATTGGTGAAATATTATATTATATATTTTGAGCCTTACAAATCGGACAGTGACAGTGCTTCGTCTGATATGGAAATGGAAGATGAAGAAATCGCTGATGACAATTAATTGAAAAATAATTAATATGGTCGCAATATTTTAGTACATATAAATGCATGGCTAGATAATAAACATTCACTTCTACAGATCTTTTACTTATCCATAAGCAATGTATTTATACAAACCTATATACTGTACATCATATGAATTATATTAACGGCTTGTGAAAATTCTAGTTCACTGAAAATTCTAAGTTCACCTCCGGCTCCGGCCTCCGGCCTCCGGCTCCGGCTCCGGCCGGAGCCGGAGGTGACGATGGCCGGAGCTCCGGCTCCGGCCCGGAGGAAAAAAATGGACCTTCGGTCGATCCCTAGTTACATCCCATTACTTAGGCTTATTTTAAATGCTGGCACCAATGTTTTGGTCAGTCACATGAATCTACTGAAAAAATCCGAGGACTGCCTTATTTGTTTTCGACAACGTAAATCAAACCACTTAGGTGACAGCTTTCACCAGATCCTACTTGCTGTATACGTACCTATAATGCGGCTATCTTAATACATATGTGAACCAGCTACACCAATGTCGAGAGGTCAGATGATCGAAATCTAGCAACTGAAATTTGTTTTCTATTTCTTCTTAACCTACCTTCTCTAAAACTTCGTCCTCTTCACATATGTCTATGTCTAATGTATCAAATTATTAACGGTTTATCTTGTATTGATGCTGATCAATTTTTTATTTTTAGTTCCAGCAAAACTCGAGCAACAAACTGTCGTAAACTTAAGTTACCAGTTGCCCGTTCAAATGCTCACCTCAACGACTTTTCCCAGCGCTATTTGAAAATTTGGAACTCCTTACCTGATCAAATAGTCGCTTCTCCCAACCTTCGTTTGTTCAAAAAAGAGCTCTTAAACATTGATTTTACAGTTTTATTGTCGGGGCATACCTAGTTGTATCACACTCGTGATCTGTATGTCCTTTTGTTCAGTCGTTGTTTCATCATGTATTTGTGTTTTACCAAATTTCGTGCATTTTTCTGGACAATAAATATTTTCTTGTCTTGTCTTGTCTTGAAAAAGCCATATATATACCCTAATGTCAAAAAAGATCGAAAAAATTTACCCTGTATATACCCTAATTATAAAAAAAGATGGAAAAAATTCGATAGGTGTTAAACTACACAAGTACCTACTACCAAAGGTCGAATAACTCTGTTTTTGCAAAACTAAAATCGCTACTGTACTATATTATAGTACTCAAAAATTTATGTGTACAAAATATACAAAGACTTTTAGGGACCATCTTTGTATATACATGTACAAACGGACCTTGTACAAAAAAACACTGCTTGGAACTGAATGCTCTAATTCTGATTTTGGGGCGTGGGTAAAGTCCGGAAATGGAAATGGAAAATGGGCAAAAGCCGGAAATGGAAAATGGTAATGGAAAATGGAAAAATGGGTAAAAGCCGGAAAATGGAAAATGGAAAAGTGGGTAAAAGCCGGAAATGGAAAATGGAAGATGGAAAATGGAAAATTTTCTATTTCATTTATTTTCAATGGAAAATGGTTAATTTTCAAAATTTTCGGTCGTAAATGTCAAACTCATGTCGTTTTTCACCAAATTTCTCCATTTTTGAAAAAAATTTCGAAAGCGTAACTAAAAATGGAAAGTCCACAAAAATGGAAAAAACGGAAAATTGTTCATTCCATTTTTGTTGAATTTTTCCATTTTTAGTCGCACTTTTGAAATTTCTTCAAAAATGAAGAAATTTGGTGAGAAAAGACATGATTTCGACATTTACGACCGAAAAATTTGAAAATTAACCATTTTCCGTTGAAAATAAAGGGAATGAAAAATTTTCATTTTCTATTTTTCATTTTCCATTTCCGGGTTCATCCCTATTTTTCCATTTTCCGGCGATTTTCCATCTACGACGAAATCGTTGTATCGAAGTGGATAACAAATTTTCGGATCTGAAAGGTCACTTTTTTCAAAAGAGAATTTTGAGTGAAAAGACGAAGAAATGAACAATTTTTCGTTTTTTTCCGTTTTTTGCAGACTTTTCCATTTTTAGTTACGCTTTCGAAATTTCTTCAAAAATGGAGAAATTTGATGAGAAGCGACATGATTTCGGTATTAACGACCGAAAATTTTGAAAATTAACCATTTTCCCTTGAAAATAGAGGAAATGGAAAATTTTCCATTTTGAATTTTCCATTTTCCATTTCCGGGTTTTACCCTATTTTTTCAATTTTGCGGAGATTTTCCATCTGCAACGAAATCGTTGTAGTCGAAGTGGATAACGATTTTTTCGGATCTGGAAGGTCAATTTTTTCAAAATAGGAGAATTTTGAGTGAAAAGACGAAGAAATGAACAATCTTTCGTATTTTTGTCTTTTGAAGACTTTTCCATTTTTAGTTACGCTTTCTAAAAATCTTCGAAAAAAGAGAAATTTGGTGAGAAACGGCATGAGTTTGACATTAACGACCGAAAATTTTGAAAATGAACCATTTTCCGTTGAAAATAAAGGAAATGGAAAATTTTTCATTTCCATTTTCCATTTTCCGGCTTTTACCCATTTTTCCATTTCCATTTTCCATTTCCGGCTTTTACCCATTTTCCATTTCCATTTCCGGATTTTAGCTTTCCCCTGATTTTGCAATTCGACGCGAAGCGTAGAAAAATTTTATGCGATCCCTGGCTAAAAAAGCAAAGGAGGAGTAGAGAAAAAATCATTCTCATTTTTCATTCCGGAAGGCACGTGCCCCCTATCCCCCCTAAATACGAAACTGAATAGTAGTAGCGCGCGTCGCCGGGCTGCGCTGCGTTGAGCGCACGATCGCATCGCATCGCGCCGCGGTATCAGTAAAAGGTTACAGTATCGAAAAAAAGTTCAAAGCACAAAATTATAATTATGTGAGATGAGAAACCTGTGTTTCAGCTTACGATAAAATTATAGAATTGGTTAATTAAAACTGGTCAACTTTTTTCAACCTGATGCTATAGTCAGTTCCATTCCAAATGACTCATTTTATTCTAATTCTTATTACTGTATTAATTTTTTACTGCACAGACGGCATCTTAAGTTACTGTCTAGTAGCAGTTAGCTGCTTCAAACTCTTATAGGTGTTTGAAAGATTTTGCTTAAAATGTGAAACATCTATAGTCTGTGTAACTTAGTGGGCTTCGCCCGCTTTCGAGTTATTGGAATATCTTAGCGCGCGCAAACGAGTTGGCTGATTTAATACTTGAAGAATGTACGGATAACTAAACTGACAGCACGCCGTCAGAGAAGATACCCAACACACAACAACTATGAAAGCAGCGAACCCCAGTAAGTACCTTCGGGGTGTACCTAAGTACCTATGCTACAGCTAGCGCTGGTCAAGAAGCAGCGGTAAAAACCTGCACTCTTCCAAAATGACCCTGAATACCTACTACCTAAAATCTCCACGGACGTAAATTGTCCAGTACTTGTGGAGATTAAGGGATGGAGATGCCGACCGCAGATCTTAACCAGGAGTAATTAGATAACCCCGGTATTCGCCCTAGGTCCTTGGACCTTTTTAGACCAAAATGTAAACGTAGGGCGAACCTACGTTCACTTGTCTTACTTATGCCACTTAGGTACCTAAACTGCTCTCAGTGCTCGTCCGGAGTTAGCAATGTCGCCCAGGGCGATTTCGAACCACACTGACCCTTGTAGACCCTCGGCTTCAACTCCCTCAGTCCTAATATTGCTCACCGCTTTTCGTCGGTAGTTTCAGCAGCTACGCCTAAATCCTAAGACTCGTACCTACCTAAAATCCCGGAATGCTTTCATAAGGTCAGTTGACCTATCTCAACCCTTTCAAGTTGATAATTCAACTTCTTTCTAGGATTAAACTGGCTTGAATTTTTGGTTCCTAATTAGTGTAGCACTCTAAACT